>JAQGEP010000460.1:0-10110 GCA_028476805.1 Acrocalymma vagum
GATGTAGAGGGGGGAGGTGTGGGAGGGGAGGGGGTGGGAATGGGATTGGTGTTGGGACTGGGACTGGGACTGGGACTGGGGATGTGTGGATGTGATGAGGCGGGCGAATGTGGGGGAGGTTATTGTTAGGAGGATTGAGGAGGTGAGGATGTGTGTTTGGGTTTGTTGCGGTTTGGAGTGTAGAGGTAGTGGTTCCGTAGTGTGCGGTTGTGTGCGATGATTCAAGGAAAGGGGTGGTTGTGCTGCTCGTGATTTGGGTGAAGTACACGGCGATCCAAACGGCGAGAGAGAAAAAGAAGGACTAGGGGATTGTGGGGCGCTGGGTTGTGAGTATATGCTTGAGGAGGGGGAGGCGAGTTTCGCTTCTTGATTGGTTTGGTGGTCTTGGGTTTGGTTTTCAGAGTCGTTGGAGGAGGTGGTGCTGGTGCTGGTGCTGGATGTGGAGTGTGAATGGGAATTGGGAAGCGAGGTTGTGCTACTGTTTGTGCTGGTATTCGTGCTTGAGTCTGACCATGGTGGTGATGTTGGTGTCGACGTCAGGAAGTCTGTTATTGATGGAAGAAGAGCTGCATACTCGGTATGTAGTCTTGCCGCGTGGTGCGAAAGAGGTTTTTCTACTGTTGCGTTCACGGTGGGTATGGGCGTGGTGAAAACTAATACGACGTCGCCTCTCGGATCGATTACGTGTTTGATTACTTGTATGTCATCTGTGTGGTTAATGAAACCTTTCGTGGCGCCTTCATTTGTGTTAGGCTGAGATAATTAGAAGTTCACTGGGATGAGGGAGAGAGACGGAGATATGGCGAGTACCTACTTAGTAAGCTGTCCATGTCTTGTTAAGATTTTGTTTACATACAGAATCAAAAGACAGAAAGGGAGTTCATAGATCGAATAGCTAAGTGATAAGGTAAACTGGAGCGCGTGTACGTCTCTTTCTTTATAGTAACCGGAGGTCTCTGTAAATGCTTATGTTTACCTGCAAGTATTGTAGTGTTGTGGAATTAGTCTAGTCCTTCGTTGCTCGTTGCGACTTTCATCGGAGTCGCAAGAGGTTAGCTCTAAGTATTTAGTTCTGCGGTGTGCAGGTTAGAGCACTATTGTTGTTGATGGTGGAAGGGTTGGAATGGGGGGTTGGAGTTGGCTACTATGGTGATGGTCTAGGCTCGTGGGCAGCAACTTCTAGAAACTCGTGCTATGGCCCTCTGCTTGCTTAGTGCGTGTTATTGATACCACAGATGTTGCATTCCTTGTAGTCATTTGTCATTATTCTTAGTGTATACAATTCTAGATCGTGGATAGAATACTCAAATCTATGCCTAGTAGCTACAATAATATTATATATACAGTGTCATAACGGCTTTCATCCTATTCTACAATATGGCACACTAGCAGAAAGATCCAGGGCGCCCAATCCCCATTTATATCGCCTTATCTACTTGGCCAAAAACTTCTGGAATGCCTCTTGCTCGATTACCACACTTCCCACCGCCCTCAACTTCTTCCGTCCCTCCTTCTGCTTCTCAAGCAATTTCCGCCTACGGCTGACATCACTAGCATGCAGTTTCGCCAACACATCCTTCCGAAAAGGCTTGATGGTTGCACGCGCAATGATGCGTCGACCAACCGCAGATTGAATGATGACTTCAAACATCTGGCGCTCAACGTGCTCCTTGAACTTTTCGACCCACGAGCGGCCAACTTTATCAACTTGGCTTGTATGTAGGACACGCGAGACGGCGTCAACGGGCTCACCGTTGACGAGCAGATTGAGCTTGACAATGGAAGACTTACGGTACCCGGCGTCTTCATAGTCGAGAGATGCGTAGCCTTTGGTTGCGCCTTTGAGTTTGCCAAAGAAGTCGTCGACAAGATGTGAAAGAGGGAGATCGTACTTGAGAATGACTTGAGTGGCAGTGAAGAAGGTGAGTTCCTTTTGTTCGCCACGATTGGATTCGCAGAGCTTGATGACATCGCCAAGGTAGTCGTCGGGTAAGGTAATTGTTGCGGAGACGTAGGGTTCGTGGACTTCTTGGACTTTGAAGTGGGCTTGATCTTGATCCGGGAATTCATTGGGATTAGTGATGATAGACTCGGTTCCATCGCGCCAAATGACCTTAAACGGGACGGAAGGAGGTGTGATGATAATGTTCGCTCCGTGCTCTTGACGCAAGCGGTCCTCGAAGACAGAGCAATGAAGAGTACCAAGGAACCCCAGCCGCCACCCAGCCCCTAAAGCATCAGACGATTCCTTTTGAAGCGTCACGCTACGGTCGTTGAGAATGATCTGATTGATACTGTCCTCGAGATGCTCGTGGTTGTCCTGGTCGGTGGGAAAAGCAGCTACGAAAACCATGCTCTTGGGTTCTTCAAAACCCGGCAGGGGCTCTACAAGTTTCTCTGATCCAACAGTAGTATAAGTGTCACCAACCTTTGCTTCTTGAGACCGCTTCATGCCGGGATTGAAATGGATATAGCCGACCTGCCCCGCCCTGAGGACGGTCTGTGGTGTTTGATCCGGATACATGATGCCCACCTCCCCAACAATGTATTTGATTCCTGTGGCAAACGACCTGACAGTGTCCCCTGGCTTTACCTGACCATCGAAGACTCGAACGAGAAGGATGACACCCTTGTACACGTCATACCACGAGTCGACAAGCAGCAGGCGGAGGGGTTTTGTATGGTCTCCTACTGGTGCAGGAATCTTTTCGACGACGGTGGGCAACAAAGCTTCTACATTTACACCTGTCTTGGCGGAAACAAGAATGGCATCATCTGGATCCAGCTCAAATGTATCTTGCATCTGCTCGAGCACGCGAGGAGGGTCGGCGTGGGGGAGGTCGACCTTGTTCAGGACTGGGACAAGGGATAAACCTTGCGCAAAGGCTAGATAGAAATTGGCGACCGTCTGAGCTTGCACACCCTGACTGGCATCGACAAGCAGTAATGCTAGAACTTCAGTGAGTGACACTGTCCTTCAATGGCACCGATGAAACGTACCGCCTCCACAACTAGCATAACTCCTAGAGACCTCCGCACGGAAATCGACGTGACCTGGGGTATCCACAAGATGCAGCAAATAGTCTTCTCCATTGTGATTGTATATCATGGAGCATGTCTGCGCCTTGACCGTGATGCCACGTTCTCGCTCTACGTCCAGTTTGTCCAGAATCTGCTTGTTCCCGCCAGGCTCAATGGTGCCTGTGAGCTCGAGGAGACGGTCGGAGAGGGTAGATTTGCCATGATCGACGTGGGCAACGATGCAGAAGTTGCGGAAGCGCTCAATTGGAATTTCGGCGATGCGTTTTTCGAGGTCGGATTGGGGTCGGTATGCCTGCGCATATCTCCTAGCGGTGAATGGGAGTGGATCAAGGCCACCGGCAAGGTGATGGAATGTGATGGGACGAAGGGCGCGCGCAGTCCGCCATGAGTGCAGAAGGCTGCTCGCGGTCCGGACGCATGATCGCATGAGTGGGCATGAGATCAATCAAGGAATGGCTGTTGGTCGGAGGTTTGATCCAGTCTGGCGATGGATATGGCCGCTCAGGCCAAAAAAAGTTGAAGTTGAAGATCTTATCTAATCGAGGATCGGCGTTTTGGCCAGGGGGTTGCCGCCGACGCTGCAGGTGCAGGCGCTCCACCCTTCACTCCTCCACCATTCTACCATCCGGACCGCCTCTACTCTGCTCTCCATATTGATTCACAGACTTAACCTCGATCCGAAAAATATCTCACTCTCTTCTGAAACCATAATCTATTACGATCAAGTGTGCTCTACTGTTCGCGCACCCACCCACCAGAAGCTGTCGTGGTTGCCCCGTCAACACCAACATAAACAAGTAACTTCACTTCATTCCCAACCATCGTTGCAGTCGCAAGCATCTTCAGCACGTCGCAGTCATGTCGCAACCAAAGTCCTCATCCAAATCCAAATCTTCGTCAAAGAGCGACTCGTCCAAGGTGCACAAATTGGCCCTGCGCGGGTCTTCCAAGGTTGTCAATGAGTTTGTAAGTACTCTGCCCACGAGCGCAATGCCAAGATGAATGGCTGCTAATAGAAACCAGTTTGAGTACTCAATAAATACCATTCTGTAAGTGCGCGCATTGTAAACAGGACGCACGGAGATGAAAACACTAACCTGATGCCAGATTTCAGCGAGGAGTTTACCCCGCTGAGGATTTTACTGCGTATGTCGCGTGCCTAATATGGGAAGACGCAAGGGTTGCTAACTATATGACAGAGTTAAGAAATATGGGTTGACCATGATGGGTGAGTCTGACATTCCGTCTCGGTGCCGTTGACCGATACTAATCAGCTCAGTTACGGCCGACGACCAGGTTAAAGCCTACATCAAGAAAATCATGTCTCAACTCAAAGAATGGATGTACGGCGGCAAGATCTCAAAGCTTGTCGTTGTCATCACGAGCAAGGAGACGGGAGAGCACGTCGAGCGATGGCAATTCGATGTAAGTTGGGATGAGTACCACTACCCACTCCAGGTCTAACCGTTGGGCAAGGTGCAAATTTTCGGGAAGAGCTCAAAGAGCAAATCGTCGAAGAAGAGCACAGATAAGGAAAACTCGGCTCCAGAGTAAGTGCAGCGGATCTAGTTAATCATCGGGCACTGGCTAAGAAAGGCCACAGAGCAAATACCGCACCAGAAGAAGAAAAAACAGAGGCTGAAATCCAAGCCGAGATTCAGTCCATCTTCCGGCAAATTACCGCATCCGTCACTTTCCTTCCCATGCTGGACGGCAACTGCACATTCAATGTGCTTGTTTATGCCGATGCCGACTCGGACGTCCCCATGGAATGGGGTGATAGTGACGCAAAAGAGATTAAGAATGGCGAGAAGGTACAACTCCGGAGTTTCAGCACAAGCAACCACCGCGTAGATACGCTGGTGAGCTATAGGTGAGTACCATTCATCACTGATATTGCGAGCGCCATGCTGACTTCATTAGGCTTGCCGATTAAAATAAATTTGTGCTGGTATGGGATTGGCGTTCAATAGCTGCAGAGCGCTGCATTTGTATATCTACCAAGTATTACGTGAATGGCCAGGCGCATGGAGTCTGGCAGAAACATAATCTATCTTTGAATACTTCTTCGCTAATTTTGAGCCTCTCACCTTGATTGTTGAGTGACGAAGATTTCAGCGAATTGCATGGCGATACTCAAGAGACACATCACTAAGCCGTTCGCCATGGTGCTGATTGTTTCATCAGCTAACACTACCACAGTGCTGATAACAAATCATCGACCCCGCAGCAAGGACTTCTAACTATCGAGTGTTTCGCTGCTCTTGTTTGATTGTGTTCCTAGCTCGTAAAGTGGGCAACTACCAACAGTTGAGCTCAACCTACCAGCCAATGCAACTACCTAAACTCGACCCTAGCGCACCCACTTACTGGTCCATGATAACGGCCTTGGTTATCCTGTTCAAAAAATATACTTAGGCTTCCCTAGCCCAGGAACAACGAACCGATCAGAAAAATCTGAACCTGAAAGTGTTCAGACCGTGCAGCCCCAGCTGCCGGCCGAACTTTCATCAATTCGCTTTCGTCCTCAGCCGCCAGCACCCATTCCACGCGTCTTGAAATTCCTGCTCTTTTTCTTTTCTCTCCTACTCACCCCTTCGTTCAACCGTGCTTGTCTAATTATATAATCTGAAGTTCGTTCCTGCGGCCTTAATCCATTTTGAGCGCCGACTCATCAATTCCGAGGGTTGTTTTTCCCTGCGTTTGGCATTCACATTCGCGCTTGTTAGAAAATGGGATACTTTTTCACGGAAAGACCAGGAAAATCTCACAATGAGTCTCAGGATAGCAACGACGGGCAGACGGCTGGCAGTTCACAGAATCGAGCGCCTCCTCTACCGACGGGCTTAGCATTAGATGTTGCATCCAATGTTCCGTCCGAATGGCTTCCACATAAAGACAATGCCTCCATCGCAGGCAGTCGTCGCTCATCCGTGGTATTTTCACGATCGCCCTCGACGTATTCGACTCGGAGCTCGATGGCGCCGTCTCCTGAGGCAGTTCAAGAACTCAGAGGTGAGGTCATGGCTAACTGGCTTCATTCAATACAAGAGGAGAAGAGATGGACAACAAACTCTCCGGGGGAAGGCGTAGTGCTCAGGAGATCGAAGGCTGCAAATGTCTGCTGTCCAGAGGAGTTGAAGTATGATGGATCTAATTTATACGATGCCATATCCGCACTGAACGTTCGAGTAGGTCAAATGTGCTTGCAACCCGAATTCTTATGCTAACCCCAAATAGTGTGCCATGACCGTCAAGACAAGAGTCATCAAACTGCTGCTTTCCCGGACCGACACCACCTTCTTTGAGCTCCATCCAGGACTTCGTCTACAGGTCATCCCAGATGTTGAGTTCCTTCCCTTATGTCAAAAGCAACAGTCAGCCGCATTTGTCACGGCAGAGCAGCTTTTAGTCGTCTGGGAAGACGACCCAAAGCGGCTTCTTGGTCGTGCCCAATATATCCAAGACGCATTAGTGAAGATGATATGGGGGAACCAATCTTCATACCCTGGTGCTGACGACGAGAAATTCGGCCCCAAGGAGCCTTTCATGACTATCGTCGAGATCGACGAAGACATGCTGGAGGCGCTAGAAGGTACTGAGGAGAAGCCTCGCCGTATTGTTATGATGCAACCAGTGTGTACTGCTCTCACTCTTGCGCTCGTTGTCGCGTCCCTTGGCGCTGGGTTCAGAAAGGTTGCAATAGAGATTTTAATTGACTCAAGCTGGCTTCGACTCGCATTCCTTGCTGCGATTATTCCCCAAGTCTGGCTGGCATTAGTAAGTTTCACTTCCCCGATTCATAACTCTCCACTGACAATATAAAGTTCTTTTTCCAAGCCACTATCGGAAATCTAGCTCAAATAGTTGGTCCAATTGGTCAGATTTCAGAAAACACAAAGTTCTTTTCAGGGATTGCGCCACGTCGACTCCGTCGTGATGCACCCGGTCGTGGACGCTTACCACACGTCACTGTTCAGATGCCTGTCTACAAAGAAGGTCTGCGGGCTGTCATTGAGCCCACCATTCGGTCAGTGCGACAGGCAATATCGACATACGAGATGCAGGGCGGTACAGCAAACATATTTGTCAACGATGACGGCAGTAAGTTTGCACGCATACGGTTATTATATCCTAGGACTAAGTAATGTATAGTGCAACTTCTTTCAAACGAAGAGTTCAAAGAAAGGCAGGAGTTCTACGAAGAACACGGCATCGGTTGGGTCGCACGTCCACCGCACAATCCCCGCCCTTCAAAGGAAGGAGAAGTAAAATTCACACGCCGAGGAAAGTTCAAGAAGGCTTCCAACCTGAACCATGCCTTATGGACGAGCGTTCGCGTAGAAGAGATTCTGGAGGATGCTGTCCGTGAAAATGCGGAAGGCAACTGGACACAGAAGGATGAGGCTCAACTATACGAGGAGGCCGTCAAGCAATGTCTCGCCGAACGCAACAACATGACTTGGTCGGATGGCAACATTCGCATCGGTGATTATATTTTACTCATCGACTCGGACACACGTGTACCAAACGACTGTTTGCTAGAAGCCGTCAGTGAAATGGAGCAGTCGCCCCAGGTCGCCATTCTTCAGTATTCGTCCGGGGTCATGAACGTTACAAACAGTTTCTTCGAGAACGCCATAACATTCTTTACTAACCTTGTTTATACCCAAATTCGCTATGCTGTTGCTAATGGAGATGTCGCGCCATTTGTCGGTCACAATGCAATTATCCGATGGTCGGCCGTACAAGACGTTGCATACGACTGCGAGGTAGATCATCATGAAAAGTACTGGTCCGAAGAGACTGTATCAGAAGACTTTGATATGGCCTTGCGCCTTCAGACTAATGGGTACCTCGTTCGGTTTGGTGCTTACAAGGGCGACGGTTTCAAAGAGGGTGTCTCACTTACAGTATATGACGAGCTCGCTCGATGGGAAAAGTATGGCTCTCAAGACTATCTCCTTTATATATACTTACAATGATTGATAGGTATGCTTACGGCTGCAATGAGCTGATTTTCCATCCCATCCGGTACTGGCTGGTTCGCGGCCCTTTCACATCGCTCTTCATTCGTTTCATCACCTCTAAGATGCCTTTTCCATCCAAGATCACCATCTTAGCATATATCGGAACTTATTACGCTCTTGCTTCGGCATGGAGCTTGACTTTGATGAACTACTTCCTGGTAGGGTGGCTCAATGGCTCACTCGACCACTACTACATCGACTCGTTCAAAGTATACTTTTCCATCGTCGTAGTCTTCACCGCCCTCGGCAACATCTCCCTTGCAGTCTTGCGCTATCGCATCGGCGAGGGCAACGGTATCCTATCCAATCTCTGGGAGAACTTCCGCTGGATCCCCGTCTTCGTCATCTTCCTCGGCGGAGTGTCGCTCCACGTTTCCCAAGCCCTTCTCTGCCACATGTTCAGCATCGACATGACCTGGGGTGCCACAGCCAAGGAAGTCGAGCACATCACGTTCTTCCAGGAGATTCCGCGCGTGATCAAACGGTTCAAGTTCACGTTCGCCTTTTGTATCATCTTGATGGCGATGATGATTTGCATGAAGATAGTGCCGCCGCCCATCTGGCGAATCGATCACTTTGTTGCGATTTGGCCGCTTGGTTGTGTGGTCATGAGCCATTTCTTGTTGCCTATTGTGCTGAATCCGAATCTGATGCTGTTTACTTGGTAAAGGGGCGGGGCAGCTGAGTGGTGAAGGGCGGAGGGCTGGGGGGCGGCGTTGGGAAATTGATTGTTCCCGTCTTTGTCTTAAGAGGGGTTTTGGCGTATTTGATTGTTGGCCATGTGGTATGTAATACAATAGTTTAATATTTGATGTGATTTAAAAATTTTTTACCATTTTTTGCTCGTGTTGCAGATGGCCTTAGGATTGGTGAGAGGGTGACCACTGTGCAATATCGTTTCTTTTTGCATTTGTGCTTGCGTAAGAGATTTATTGCACATTTGCCTCTAGATTATTTTCTAATACCTCGATTAACAATGTGGCAAAGTCAATGGCAAGACTCTGTTCCGGTTCTAAGTTCTCAGGTGCCAAAATGCCATAATAGCCACAACTCTTACCAGCCACAATGAGGCGGTGCACATGTGTCACCTACCTCACGTCAATGCTGACTCTCAAGACCTTATTACGCTGAAACGATAATATTACCCCGACTTCGTGTGCTAGCTGAATAGAACAGGATGATAGATAGGACCCCGCACTACAACTATCATGTCCTAGGCAGTCCCTGCCTCGTGCGCCCTTCAATGTACAGGGCGGCGGAGCGGAAGGGCGGAGTTGGTTGTTCGACTCATAACGAGTCATGCCGTGTGTTTGGGAAAAGGCTGGCATACATAGACGATGGGGTCGAATGGAGAAGAATAACACTCTGCTCTTCTTGCCTTGGTCCACCCTAGCCCTGATTTTGGTCTTTAGTCTCCAGCACTGAAACCTATCCCATCCAACCTTTTTTTTATACTTGTCATGAGCCTTGCATTTGATCGAAACAATCAAGAAATCACCATGGGCATGAGTACTGCTGGCCAGGCATCTACCAACACGTTCCGAGACCTTCGATCTGCATCTCGCGACGCACAACGGAGATACAAGCATCTTGAACGATATAATTGGTACCGCGACCTATTTCCAGAGGAGTATCCTTCCCACCCCAATATCAACGCCTTATCCAACTGCCCCAACCACACCCACACCTCCACCCCAAACCACAACCTTACCCGCTCCCAAAAGCGCCTCAAACGCGACGCCCACCAAAAAGCAAAACTATACTTCTGGCCCACGGGTAAAGAGCCGCGACTCCTGAACCAGAAACCCAAGCGTCAAGCGCGAATCTTTGGAAATAAAGGTGATGGGTTTGAGATTAGGGGGCAGGGGTGGAGGGGAGAGATTATGGAGTTGGAGAGTTTGGATAGGTGGGTTGAGGGTATGAATGATTTGGATTTGTGGTTTAATTTTCGGAGGGGTGGGGGGTGTTTCGAGAGGGAGGGGTGGGATGATGAGGACGCTAATGGGGAGACTGTCGTGGGATTTGGAGTTGGTGAAGG
>JAQGEP010000460.1:10120-21232 GCA_028476805.1 Acrocalymma vagum
AGGGCGAGTTTGAAGAGGGTGGTGGGTATGGCCATGTTGATGTTGATGTTGATGAAGGGTATAATAGTGCGGATGAACGGGAGCAAATGCAAGCAGACGAAACTCAACTTGCAGTTCAGTTCCCTGTGGAACCGGTTGCGCACTACCTCTCCCTCGAATACGAACTTAGATGGCACAGAGACTGGGCTGGTGGCTGGATGGGCGCGACTATTCCCTGCGGCGACTGGTGCTATTGCGATTCCTGGCTCTACGATGAGCCAGCGCCGATTACTGTGCCTAGAACTTGTGGGTTGGATGAATATGTGAAGGGGGAGGGGAGAAGGCTCATAGGCCTGGATGAAGGCATCCGGAATGATGAGAATGAGTGGTTTGATGGAGAGAACCACCTAGAGATTTGCCGGCGGGGTTGTGATTGTCCACGCTGTGCGTGTGGAGATTGGAGGACGTGGGAGAGGGGTAATGAACTGGAGTGTGATATGGAGAGGGAGTGGGATTTGGTTTCTTTGTCGGGCGTGTCGGAGGCGTCGGAGGAGTGGAGTGAGGTTGATGGGTGTTGATTGTGGGGAATAATCCTGCTTGACGGTATTGTATGAAGTAGGCATTGTAGAGTATTGTATTGAAACAACAATCCAACAATCCATGTCACCAAGTCTGGCAAGGCACATGTTTGATCCTGGAATTAATTTAAGGCGTACTTAGAATTTGTACATCCATAGGGATCCTTGGAGCGGTGAGTAGCACTGCCTCCCTTGCTTTGTTTGGTGATGTATGACCATTTGTGGATGGACGGCACGAATCTGGTGAAAGATACGTACTTGGAGTTCGCCAGTATATAATATGGTGCGACTGCAACGAAGATATTTGTTCTGTTCTAAATAGTAATCCATAAATTCTCCCAGTGAACGAAGATTCCATGTGCAATGTACAGTCCCGACTCATTCGCATCCCTCAGCTGCGGTTTATACGTACGGAAAAACTACTATGGTATCAGCGACTACAACTTCCATTCAGACTTTCGTGCCGACTCACTTGCAAAGGAGCCTTATACAATTCCATAAGTGCAATATGCCTTCCCAAACACACTCTTGCTCCATTTCCAAATACTAGACTGGACTTGTTGTACTCGGTGGCTTTGTCTTTGGACTCTATCCATCTTTCGGGCCGGAATTGACATGCATCGGGGCCGTAGGCGTTCTTGTCGCGTTGGATGACCCAGGCACTGCTGGCAATTTCCGTACCGGCGGGGACGTAGTGATTGAAGAGGCTCAGACCATCTTCACAAACTAAGCGCGGAAGTGCGCCGGGTACGGGAGGAGAAAGTCTGTTATTTGTAAGGGTCAGGTTTCCAGCCATATAGTTATTTCAAAGGATACATGAGTTTGTCGAAGCCAGCGGGAGATCAACGTACCGCAAACTTTCTTTTACACAAGCGACATAATAGGGACAATGAGCGAGGACTTCGTCAAATTGAGCCATCTCACTCAAGTTTCCTTTGCTTGACTGTTCATTAATTTCCTCCATTAACCTTGAATATGCATCTGGTCTTGTTACGACGTGATGGATGAGTGCTTGCATCGCTGCACCTGTTGTGTCTGCGCCGCCAATCAACACACCAAGGATTTCCGCTTTCATATATTCTTCATTCAATGGCTTCCCGTTTTCATCTCTTGTATCCAAGAATCGTTGTAGGAGATCGAACCGATTGGTCTTATTACCATCTGCGATATCCTTCTGCCTTTGCTCGATTAGTGTATCGCGGAATCGCATTGCAACACCAATTCCATTCGGGGAAGCAGGTGTCGGAACTAAGTACTTTCGTATAGGCGTCTTGGTAATGAAGTCTGTAATTGGCCACAGTATTGCCATTAGCCCTGTAATCGTGTGCGAGGCTCGAATACTCTGTATCAAACCCCCAATATCAGTTTCGTCTTGGATGAATCCAAAAGGTGCTCCGAACCCGATATCAGACATAATATCGTAGACGAGATATAACGACCACTGTACGAAGTCAAAGGGTTTTCCTGAATCAGCGAACCGTGTGTTGAGTTTGGCCAACCAATTCGAAATGTGTAGATCAAACAAATACTCCATCTTCTTGATGTTACTAAACGCATAAGGTCCAGCCGCAAACTTCCTGTAATAAGCATGGGTTTTATAGTCCCTGATGTTGACAGTTAGGTCGCCCTCGCCCACATTGCCTGTGCTGTAGTGCTTGCTTTTGTGCGCCTGACGGAAGTATATGTCGGATAGTTTTGTGGCGTCGGATACTAAGAGCATGGTTGGTGTTATTCGAATTACGGGACCGTATTGCTCGTGGAGGGAGTGTTCGAGGTGGAATTGGTGGCCGAGGAAGTTGTGGTAGGCGATGTAAAGACGGGTGACGCTGGCGAGGAAAGGCCCGGGAAAGTGGCGGAGAGGGTGGAGGAAACGGTAGTAAATGACTTGATATAATACCGAAAATGTGATCAATATAAGAAATAGTATGATGAAATTGTAAGAATTGAGGAGGGTAAAGGTATGTGGAGAAGAGGCATCATATGTGGTAGACATTTTGGGCTAGGTAGGCGAATAGTAGTAAAAGCTTACAGCACATCGAAAATTTCTTGATATATAAGTTCAAGGGGTTGTGTCTCTATTCATTTTGTATTCAGTTGTTGATATTTCGTATTTCGCATCCATTTATGTTGCTGCCTAGCTGCCCACCTCGTCTTCATGAAACCGGCTCACTAACAAAGAGAGCTTGGGATCACATGAATAGAGACAATAATAGGTAACTCTTGTGTAATGATATTACTGGCTCGAGGGTGTTCCATTCAGAGGCATTCGCAAATGACTGTTCTTGTTCTCGTTGCGAGACGCGTAACTTCCCGTATTAACATTGTTCATTACGTACAAACACTTCTCGGACATAACTTCTCTGAAGTAGTGCATTGTAGTTTCTTGGAAAATCTGGGCCGGAGATTTCTCGCGTTTAATATCCGCAAGCCTGACCAATCAAACAGTGTTGTAGCGTCGCATTAGACTTTAGAACTTCTGCACTACACGTAGGTACTATTAACGATGATACTGAGGGCAAATCAGCCAAGCGCCAAGCTGCAACCATTGGGAATATTATGAGAATTCACAGCGCTAAGAATGCTTTCTAAACCTCATAATTCTTTAGTTTACAAAGCGGTTGTTACTCTCATCTCAAATATCTGTACAAATCCAATCGCCGTCATGTATCAGACACGGCCAGTGCAAGTGGCCATGACGACCAACCTAAGAAAAGCGAAACATAGATAGAGTACTATACCACGAGATCGCTCTATCAATTTTGATATCCAGTAATGACCTACTATTTCATTTTGCCAATTGTGCCGTTGTAGGGTACGGTCTGTGAGAAGTATTTTTGTTTTAAGGACGGTCACGTGATGTGGGCGGTCTATACAACCTTGGAGTTTAATAATTACATGGTTCACAAGCTAATAGATCATACATGAGATATGGTACATGATATTTCTCTGCGTTATTTTATATAGAATCCAATTTGTAAATGTGACAGAGAGCGTGCTAAGAATAAGTCTTGTTTCACAATGTAGCCTTGACCCATAATGTCTCGGTACAGAGACTTTGATGATATCAATTCACCTCCATTGAATGTGTCGTAGTTATGGTTATATCGTGCGGATGTTTCATTTGACGTTTATTGGGACTATCATTTCCTTCCGTAAAAGTCGATCTGGTGAGTGGAAGCCCATCTTGCTCTCCTGTCGACTGATTATATCGGCCAGAAGATTTGAGCCATGACCGGCTGCGATAACTTTGAATCAAGGTGTCCACGGAGCGTATCTTGACGATTCCACGCAAGGTAGGAAGGCAAGCGGCTAAAAGTCCGAGGTTTGCTTCAATCATGCTCCAAAAGAGGACCGTTGTATTAAGGACTGGAGTCTGTGAGCTCATTTGCTTTTGTCAAAAGTATTGGAACAACTTACGAAGTCCATCTATGTCGTTCGTCTCATCAGATGCAACCCAGACGACCCGGACCATGCGCATAATAGAAGCTGCAACTGCACTGTCAAATTTTTAGAATGGGACGATAGGTCAATTCTAAGGATACGTACATCGACCCAAGACCAAACACAATAAGCACGGCAATCTTCCGCATCGTTGGTAGATGCAATCTCCAGACCTGATAAAAGTCAGAGGAACTAATGTATGTCAGGGCATGGGCAGCTCTTACCATCGGAACAGGAACTAGTAAGATTATCAAATCAATCAAGAAATCAGAGATCGTGATAGCACTGTTTAATTTCCAAGTATCAACACAGGTGGGTTTAGACGGTACGTAGGGAAAGTCCCAGAAATCTCGAAGTGGCCTGCAGGCCAAGCTCCAGGTAAGTGCAAAAGAAAGGCTCCATAGCGTAACGAGGATGAGACTTAATAAGACAAGAATATTTGCCCAGTCTGTATAGTTTCCTGTGTCGGCTACGAGGATTCGACGATAAAGAAGGACAAGACTGCACTTGATGAACCAGAGGGCAATGAATAATAGTAGATGCCAAACCCAGAAGTGCTGTAGTGGAGTAAGTAAAAACATTGTCTTCAACAGGTATATATGGGTTCATACTTGATAGCTTCCAGATGCTATGGGATGATATTCATCGCCAGTAAAATCTTCAGGGTACGGGTATCCAACGTAATGATTGGCAATGCATAAAAGAAGATGAGCAGATGTCCAGATAGGACATAGTAGATGCTTAACTAACCAATACTGAAATATACTGCAAGGGCAAGAACAAATGACTAATCGATGTCAGCTTCAGTCAATTCTGTGAAGCCTCAAGCGAGAAACGTACAAATCCTAGCACAGCAGACCAATCGTCAATCGTAAGCCTTTGGCCAAGGGCTTTTTTTGTGTAGAGTCGCAGTCCAATTGCAGCGCAATCTATAACTGTCAAGAATATAATAACGGCTTGTAATGTGGCCGGTGCTGTAGTTTCGAGTAGACCCATCGTGGTGGGCGTGTGGGTTAGCTTTATCAAGATATGGAAAAACCCAGGCGCAAACTTAAGACATGGAGATCAAAAGCAAAGTGGATGATAGACTTGTGGCCACCGACGTAGATAAAAGCTCTCGATAGGCGAGGGTCTCCTTAGGTGTTCTAAGTTGGGAAGAATACAACTGCTAGACGGTTTCTTCATGTGCCGTACATTTGCCTTTGGTGCCCCACCAATGTAACCAGTGCCTCGCATCGGCAGCCGAGGATATATTACTACGACACCAGGGGGAAATACGGACAAGGCCTCGTTGAACGGAGCTGAAAAAAATGGTCAGCTCAATCTGGGGTTGTAAATTAACATTAATAAGTAGAAGTGCTCGTGTCAGCTCTGTTGTGCGACTTGCATGGTCTAGCGAACAGAAGGCAAACTCTTGGAAGGCGCACAACATACGAATGATGACAGGTTCAAAGTATCTAACCTAGGGTAGCGGCGAATCATATACCCTAAATAAAACACCTATCTAAGACTGTGGAACATGAAAAGTCCCGCTATCGATCAAGCACCAAGCCAATAAAACTTTGACTTATCAGCGGAGCTGCTGTTGGTGTGAGCGCGCTGGTGGCGATACGAAATCCAAAAACAGATGATAAAATAAAAGACAAAAATGGAACTTTACACCACTTGGCAAGATCAACAAGTGGGAATTTTACTGGTTTGCATATTTTAATATGTCAGAGGGAACACACATACACCTTCTCTCTCAATGACAACCCCGATTACTTGCTCCCATTCGGTTGCCTTCTCCATACTCAACAGGTTGACATAAATCAGCACGGTCATATAAAAAGGCCATAATCGGGCCCTACCCATCATTAGTACCTCTACAAGTTTTTATCTTCCCTTTATAATTTTATATTCTCTGATTAAATCATTCTGCAACTACACATTCAGAAATGGTTCAATTCAAAGTAACACAAGCCATCATTTACGCAATGCTTGTCACCATGGCAGCCAGTGCTGCTATTGAGCGAAATGTGATCAGTGACAACTCCATGGTTCAGAAAGATATAACAAACCTGGTTAAACGTGGCAGGGGAAAGGGCATGTTTTGTAAAAAAGTCAATTTCCAGGATTGCAAACTGCGCGAGTCTGAGGATCAGCTCAATCATTGCTGTAAGCCAGCTTCATACCTTTCTTTCCAACTGTACTATTGACACCGGTCGCTAGATAACCTCCCATCGGATTGGGACAATACTTGCTCTTCTGCCAGAGTCGAGGCAAGCGATGTTCAATGCTGGGCTTGGAAGTAAGTCAGACTATCTATGTTTTCATCCCTGCTCTGGAAATAAATGGTTTCTTTGGGTTCCATAGTTTAATGGCTATGGCTAATATGTTTTTATGCAGTAACAAAGACTGCACTGGAACTCGGGTGGGCCCGATCCGAAACAACAACAGATACAGCGACTTGAGGGATGATAATTTTGACAATGTCATCAGCTCCTACAAGTGTTTGTAGGATATTTGACTTACGACGTGGAGTTTCAGCGACTCCAAGTCGTTTATGGCCCAGGCGAAGACTGCTTGTGCGAGCTCATAAGGCAATGACAGAAAATTGGAATTACTGTGAACTTTGTACCTTCTATATTCCTATGTATATCAACTGTTTCATGGATGATCTATATGCGAGGAGATTTTGCGAAGATGTGGATTTGATTACTCAGGCTGCTGCTTCTCTCAAATTGTCAATGAGATCTTAAGAAGTGTTTCTATGCAACAAGTTTAGCAAGGCCTGCTCTTAATGATAGTACCTCCTACCATCTACTATAGCCTCTGAAGCTTTCTTCTATTTTCATAGTCAGTTCGGATTATAATTACGACCTACTGGCTATTGAACTAGATATTGCGATCGTACGAGCACTAGCTGGCCTGCGCTTTTGGCAACATGTTGCAACCCATGGTGCTCATCCTGTGAAAGCACTAATGTTAGCATAAGTCTTTTTCTATCTCTAGCTTGCTTTTAAATTGTTGAGTCAGCTCATATTAATGAAGTAGGTTGCAGCATAAGTCAACCCGATTGAGATGCATCGAGACAAGGATGGAAGCAAAGGATTTAATCCCCAAAACTCGTACATATAATGCTAGACTGCCAGTGGCTACACTATACGGATACTTCTACAATACTTGGTTCTTTGACCTCCGATTATAGTGTTTCCAGATACGAACTATCTAATAAGTATTGACTATTAGCAGAGTAGCAAACAGTTATCGATCAGGGTCAAGAGTATCAAAACCTGATAAAATCGAGTGATAAATGTTTCTGGAGTCGGCGAAGGATGAATGAAACATACATGATAGGCGGCGCCTGGAAGTGAAAGCACGCTTGCAACTACCGCGAGCGCTCCTTCCCTCTCGTCTTTCCACCCCAGCCAACGCACACAACACAACCAATTTAACAAACACAACCCAACCCATCAACCATATGCACATCCGAGAAATAAAAACAAACCACCGGTAATATCAGAACACCAACCATGGACCGAAAACAGTGGCAAGTCTCGCTGCGCGACTCCGCTATCTTCCCTGCATACACCGACTACCTCTTCGGCGTAGACTCCAGGCCTGAGGCCCTCGAAGAACCGGGACTGCATCCGCTGAGCAGTCAGGCTCCATTAATATATCGGCCGTTTCCCCCTCATGAATCTTCGCACAGCATCATGTCACTCGCCGTCCTAGCTACTATGCCTTCTAGTTTTGAAGGGTATGAAGCCGTACAGATACCGTTAAGCAGCATCAGCACGCGTCTGGAAACAACACCAGAGAAGCCTATTCCCCGCCAGCCAAATCAGCGGAGCAGTCCATATCAATCGCAGACACAAACCCGCGCAGGTCAACCAAAGCTGCAAAGCAGCCCACTGCCAGTATCAAATGCAAACACCACTCCCCTCCCCCAAACCGCATCAACAACACCCCAGATACCACCACAAATTCCCCTCCTCCAACCCACGCAAGTCTGGCACCAAGACTACGCCTTTCTTACCCAAGAAGCCCGCAATGAGCTCGCGACAACCCTACAAGACAACTGGCTTCTTCTGACCAACATCAGCGCCCCTAACGACCAGCGCATCCACGCCCAATTCCTCATAACCCATATCTCTCAGTACTTTCATACGAAGAAGACAGAGCATTTCAAAGCGCTTGAGAGTAAGATCGATGAAAACATGCCAGGCTTGTGGAGAGCGTTGAACGGAATTCGAAGTCTGGACGATGCAGATCCGAGAAAAAGCAAAGTGGAGGATTGGTTGCGGAGGTTTAATATATGGGTTGCGAGTGTGAGAATGGGGGATTATGTTAAGAAGAGGTTGATGGAGATAGAGGCGGCAGAGCCTGAGTGCCTTTCGCCATTGAGTATGCTGGAGGTGAAGAAGGGTGAGAGAGAGGATGGCATCGAAATGGGAGGGGATGATGGTAGGCAGTGATACGGTGAGGGACAAGTTATGAATAATTTGGGGTACAGGAACTGAGCATTGATGTGATGATATTGAGGAATACGTATGAAGTGAGAGTCTCATACTATTTGTTCTCGAAATTTCGTAGAGCTAATCACAATGACGTTACCACTTCTCATAGCTTTATTCCCTGAAGAGGTGCCGGGATCTATGCATCGCCTAGCAGATAACTGCCATCTCCAACTATGTCGATGTGTACCGGCCCCGAGGGCTGAGAACCATTTTGAGAAGAATACGATTAGTTGAGTTTTTGCTTTCTCAAAGAGGGGCGCTCTAATGAGCCAATTGTGTGGCGAATCGTCCTCTACAGCGCGTTGTATTTTCCCGCGGTCGTGCTCCTGACATGACTGCAAACGCTTGCGTTGTATCAGTCTTGGGAACAAAGGTATCAGGTATTTAATCGACTTCCCACTAGCGCTGTTGGCTTCAACAAGATAAAGAACCAAACATAATATCTACGGTATGTATACCATTGTTTACTTCGAAGGGTTGAAATTTAGAAAAGTTGTACAGCTTTTGAGGGAGGTTTGATGGCTTCAAATGCTTAACACATGATCGAACGCAGGACCTGACATGTTGGAAAGCCGAGCGGGTGTAGGGCGTCGGGTCTTCTGATACCAGAGTTTTGGAGGCGTACAATAGAGTTGTACTTGCTGCTAATTAGTTTTAATTAGGCATTTGATAGAGTGGGCATCTATATAAGTATTTACTCACGTGACCCGGTGATCTTTAGTATTGTGTGTGCGGAGTTGTTGCATCTGTTGCTGCATCTGTTGTAATATGGCAGTGGACTGAGCCGTTAGGTGCTCGATATCTGGTCGTGCGCTGGACTGAGGTCCAGGCTGAGGGAGTCCTAACATCGAGTCATAAGGCGCCTTCAAACACCTTGTTGGCTTCAAGATATTATGTCGTAAGAAGAAGGTAGCAAATCATATCTAGCTGTGTTAGCCTCAACGCAGTATATCGTAGGAAAAAGGTAACAAATCATACCTGGCTGTGTTAGCTTCAAAGCATTATATCCCCAGAAGACAGCAGTAAGACATACCCAGCTTTGTTGGCTTCCATGCCTTGACGTATAAATAGTCTTCGCAACTCGTGGGTGAAGTTTGATGGCTTCAACCACTTGTGATTATTTCCGGACTTTTCTGCGACATAACATGGAATTGACGTTTTCCATGCATTCTAGTGATTAGGAAGGAAGACTTGAAGAATGGAGTGTAGATGTGAAGATGGGAGTGTTGTATGGTGTGGCCGAGGCGGTGGGGCCTGGCCAGACAGTTGGACTAAACCCAAAGAGGGAGTCCCAGGACAGAAATTACTGCAGGTACTCTGTCCCGTCCCTTACCTACCGTACCTGCCTATGCCGGTTAGCCAGGGTGCATATCAATATCAATATCGACCACAGCAGGAGCGGGGTCACGGGGACGAAGATACAACTTGCATGTCAATCTTTTTGTTTTGCCTCTCCCATTTCCACCATTTTTATCAGTCACAGGTATCTATACAATTCATACCCAGGACAAAAACGCATTCATCAATCAAGGGACTGAATTGACCGTTTTCCACCATGAGGACGCTCCTCTCCAAACTGCTACTCTCTTTCTTCGCCATCCCCCACCAAACTCTCGCAATTCCCCAACCCGAACCCCAACAGCAAAAACCAAAACTCCCCACCTGGACCCTCACCCCAACACCCAGCACCCAGCAATTCCGGGGCCTCTTCCCCATCGCCGGATCCCGCCACAACTCTCACAACAACCACCAAACAATCTGGCTCTCAGGCACAAACGGCACGGTCCTCCTGAGCACAAACACAGGCTCAACATGGACCAACGTATCCCCGAACCTTTCCCCCGAAAACGCAACAAACTTCCAATTCAGAGACATCCACGCCTGGGACTCCAAGCGCGCCGCTGTCCTCAGCATCGGCGAGGGGAATTTATCTCGCGTGTATGTTACATCGGACAGTGGGAAAACCTGGAAACAGACGTTTGTCAATGAAGAAGAAAGTGCGTTTTATGACTGCATGGCGTTTGAATCTGCATCTGCATCTGCATCTGCATCTTATGGGAACGCGAATTATAAATCTAACCATGGGATCGCAATGTCCGATCCCGTAAACGGCAAATTCAGACTCTTAGAAACGTGGGACGGCGGGGATACTTGGTCCATACTCCCTTCTGATAACATGACCCCCGCATTACCTGGTGAATTCGGCTTCGCGGCTTCGGGGACTTGTATAGAAGCGAGGCAGGGGCGTTGGTACATAGCTACCGGGGGCGTGGACCCAGGGCGTATATTACGCAGCTCGGATGGGAGGACGTGGACAGCTAGTGATTCTTCTATTGCGGGTGGAGCTGCTGCGGGGGTGTTCTCGGTAAGGTTTAGAGATGGGAAGGTTGGTGTTGCTGTTGGTGGTGATTTCGAGAAACCGACGCTGAATGTTAATAATTCGGCGTTCTCGGTGGATGGGGGGAGGACGTGGACGCGGTCGAGTGTGTTTCCTGGCGGGTATAGGTCGGGGGTTAGTTGGGTTCCTGGACGCAAGAATACAGCTGTTGCGGTCGGCACGAGTGGGAGTGATGTTACGTTTGATGGGGGGAGGACGTGGTTTGGACTGGGGA
>JAQGEP010000461.1:357-21176 GCA_028476805.1 Acrocalymma vagum
GCGCATGCAGCCTGATCTTATGAGCGCCCTACAGAGTCTCCGATCCTGGAAGAGACTGGGTCTCCGACCGTCCAAGAGACCTGAACTTTGGCCAATGCCTCAGCCAGCTGAAGAGCTTACATTTTGCCAAATTAACGACTATTTGAAGGAGTACGGTTAGCTTACTAATCAATCCAATCTAATCAATCCGTCCTTCGTTGAAAATCCTATCAATCAATCCAATCAATCCGTGAGACGATATGCTATCAATCAATCAATCCATGACGACGAGATTGATTGGATTGATTGATAGCAACTCTGCAACAAGCCTTTCGGAGACAATTCGTGATCACTTTGTTGGAAAACTGCAAGGCTTCCACTGCTCGGATGTCTTGGCATGACTATGCCTGGTTGTTTCATGAGTCACCAGTGTTGCTGCCTGCCCGAAAGATGTATATATATCAGTTGTTACCACCCCTTGAGCATCTGCTTGCTCATGCAATCCATTTTGTTACTTGCCCTCTTGCCTGTCCTCCATCATAAGCAAAACCCGTATTCTGGAGAACTGGCAGCGATGGCGAATGCTCTTACAGTAACAGGCTACAAAAGCTCAGATTCCGCAGCATTGTGCTAAGTAGAGATCCTTTCCGCTACAGGTATTAGGCATCTCCAAAAGAGCAAGCAAAGCTGTTTAACAACGCCTTTTCTTATCCACCTAATAAGCGACTAGCCCGTTTAAAGCTCTTATACGGCGACTAGTCCATACGTTAAAAGAGAGGTGGATCTTCCCATAAGCCTCATTTAATCTCTTCTTAAGATCCTTCTTATATAAGGTGTACTCCTTCATAATCCATCGCTAAATCGTCTTCTCGCTCGGCATTACCTTCCCGGAAGAGGAGAGAGGTGCTAATCGAGAAAACAGTCTGCGGAAGTGCGGGCTCTCTACTTAATAGAGGGGATATTAGGAAGCCAAATATTACCGTAGGGGTTTAGAGATACTATGCAGCATAGCGCTTTATCTTTCCTGCTGCTGAGAGACCTCCTCTTTTATACTCAATAAACGTAGCGCCGTGTCAATACCGGAAGTTAGTGCAAAAGAAGGAATCAATTAGGATCAAATCATCACTCGACTAAATTGATCTAGTTATCAAGTGTTTCGAGTAATTTTACATCAGGACGACCGCTTTGATTGCCTTGTTTGGCGTCTTGAAGTTCTGCCTCTTCCTCTTCTTACTTTGGGTTTGATAACATAGACCTGGGATTAGGGGTAGGAGAATGATATCCTTTGTAACAAGTATACTTGGTGGTTCTAGCTCCATAGAGGATCTTTCAAACCCTGCTGATTGTAGTGGCCAAATCCAGGAGCAATGGTCATCGAACTTTGCAGTCACGATCCGACTCCTCAGAGTAACAGCAAGCTCCAGAATTTGTTTGAGTTGTAATCTTAAAGCGTTCTTTGTCTGTTCACTGGCAATGAACGGGCGCATCGCCTCTAACAGTCGCTTCGTGTGTTCGTCCGCTATGCAGGGAATGGCTTTATTTTGGAAATTATCGGAGTTGATAACGGATTGGCGGGCTGCACGGTCACAACGCTCAAGGCCTTTATCACCAGCTTCTAGTTGTTAACTCAGAATATTAAAGTAACCCGGATATCCTTCTATAACATACCTATTGCCTTAATCTGCTTTCGGTACTCTTCCGTAAGGGCATTCAAATTTATAGATTTATGTTCTAGAGGTTTTCCAAGAATCCATTGACAAACAGCAGCTCCAGTCAGTGAAACAATAATGTGTTTCCCAGTAATTTCCTTAGCCCGTTGGAGTTTTTGTATATCAGGTGCACTTTTTCCTCTGCCAAAGACTGCTTCCAAAAGCTCCTCTTGATCTGAAGTTATATTCTCAAGAGTGGCGTCGCACAATTTGCAAAGCCCACCAACAGTGAAAAGGCCCTTAAATACATCGCGCATCTCCCCAAATAATGATATAATTTCCCCCATTTCAGGTTTTTGCTGGGTTATTAGGCCTTTCATAGCCATATTGTCTTTTTCTAGCGCCGTATTTCTCTTAATATACTTTTGCAGGGCTCTCTTAACATTAGGTGACGGCTCAGTGCCATCTTGCCATTTCAGGCTTTCAATCTGCCTCCCTAATGTTATGGAGGTTTCTTCTTCTGAATCTGACGACTGGGCTCTTTCGGGTTCTTTCGGTGTTAAAGCCTCTTCCGGGGGAGTGGTGTGCTTTTGTGGATACAAGGTATGAGTATTTTACCATCTTATTAAAAGTGTGCGTGTATCGTACCTGGAAAATAGGAAGATCTTCCATTTTTTTACTCTAAGGTCGGTGTGGTTGACTCCTCGGTTTTGCTACCAGACTATCATCGTCCTTCTCAGGGAGCATTTCGAGATAATCACGCATAGCTCCGATCCATATCTGTTGGACTCCTAGTTCTAGACGATCTGACTTGTTTCCTGGTATTGATATAAAAGTTGAATCCGATCGCTGAATGATGCATTGGTCAGTCTCTTGATTGGCGTCTGAAAAAATCCTTTCAAGGGCAGATGACACAGTTTCATCCGGCCACAGTTCCACCAAGGCCTTTACGCAATCAGCTGGGCCTTTCAAATACTTAATATCTGCAAAGAAGCTTGAAAGAGACGGGATTAGACGGTCGGTCGTCTCAGATAGTATGCCTGTCCATATTGCTTCACGTTCTCGGTCTGTAAACGCGCCGAATATCTTGCCGGCCTGCAGCTGACCGTATAGAGATAGGCGATCTGACCTGCAAGCGCCGGGGGCTTTAAGCTCAAGAGCTTTTACGTCAGCCCGACTCACCTTTAGCATCGCTTGCTTATCTCCTCGAAAGATTTTGGTCCAGAACCCCCTAATATTGTCATCGAGATAAGATAGCATCAACTGAGAGGTCAGTATATCCACGCACTCCTCTAGCGGAAATCTTACCTCATGGCATTTCATCCCAAATATTTTGTGCGTTGAGCCCAGGCTCATTCCTCCCCCAAGCCCAGGGACGTCCAGTTGAATGTCGAAAGCTGCCCTGAAGTCTGGATTTCGAATAATCTGCTTCATATTATCGGATTTATGGCTAGATATCCCATGCAACAGAGCCCACCATCGGCTTTCAAAGTACGGGTTCCCTCCACCTCCATACCCTTGATATTCTCGGATTTTGCGGTATATTTCGCCATCATCCGGTTTCTTTTCACATGAATACTCTTCAATCAAGGTTGTCTTGAGGTCATCACTGAGATCTGTATACCATTAGTGAGATATGTACGCAGGGTCAGAGGTGGAAGCATACCTGAATCATATAAGTCGACTGTCCATCGTGTACTTCCTCGAGAAGCTTTAGCCGCAAGAGCTCGATGCTGTCCACGAAGGCAACTCAAAAGAAACCCAGTTGGGAAATCAAGCTGCAGGTGTCCATTACGTGCTTCAAGTAATGCTTCCGACGAGATCTTTGAACGCTCCAGTGCGGCATCTAGCTGGTCCTGCTGTATCACGGCAGGAATATGGTTGAAAATATCCCAATCACGACAACCTTTCTGCTTTTTGAACAGTTTCTCGAGCCTCTCGATATTTTTGTCATCCTCCTCTCTTAGCTTTTTGAACGGGAAGTCCAGTACTGCAATATTGACGCTTGCTGTGCCCCTGAACTTGGTGCTAAGTTCTTCGGCGAGCCTTCGCTCCTGTTCAACAAATCGTCGACGTGACATTCGGATATTAAGTTTCAAGTGTGCAATAATCCTGAGCGAGTCGTTCCCTCGCACGATGTATAAAGCTTACTTATGTCTACTAACGAACCAGCAGAACAGGGGGTCCCAAAACTAGGACCCCCCCTAAATCGCTTTTTAGGATCGCTGAAATCCAGTTTTCTCAGCTTCTAGCTATTCTCTGTCTATCGCATTACATTCGTATCCCGTCATAATGGATTCTCTGTCCGAAAAACGGCGAACGCAGATAGACTTCAGAAGGCTGAGACTCAGTCCACGCCCCAAAAATAGCGTCCTCCGTGGGAACATAAAAGAAGTTGAAGATGAGAAAGAATATGAACACGTCAGCGACTCAAGACTCAAGGAAAGTTCTGCAAACATTTCGCTCCGGAAGATAAGTCAACATCAAGAAGAAATCGGGGCAACCCATACCACAATCACGGAAGTAAAGCTTCCTGGATTTATTTCGTCCGGTGTCGATAATCACGAACATTTGAAAGAAACATTTGAATCCCCGTGGCAAACGTACGAAAAATCCTATGATATTCGACTCGGGGCAGATAACCTCTATGTTACAGTGGCCGAGCGCAAAGATGTACGCTCGAATTCCAAAATACGAAAAGAACCTTTCCTACGCCTAGCCTTGGTGAGATGTTTCGCAGGATCGAATTTTGAGGACAAGCTTCGTGAGTTTCAGCAGATACGGCATGGTGGCATCGTCTCGCCCCTTGAAGTATTTAAGTCTCAGAACTCTGGCGGAACTCATCACGTCGTTTTCGAATACATGGCATATTCACTCCATTACGTTGCCGGCAACCCTGTCCTTGATGAGATACGGCTAGCTGCTATTGTTGCACAGGTAAGATATCCCGAGCGAATAGCTATACTCGGAATAATTAACAGCAAATAGATCATCCATGCTTTCATATACCTTTCATCATCACAGGCGTTGGATCATGGTTCGTTGACATGCGCTAAACACGGACTGCTGACTTGCTCAAGTATCCTCATTCATCCATGCGGAGATGTCAAAATTCGTCACCCGCTGCTATCAAATTATTTGGATGCTGATGAAAGAGCCATTAGCAAGGAATGCTGCGAGTTACAACCTCATAACAGCATAGAATCTCGATATATCAGAGCATTAGGCATGACTATTATGGAACTGATGCAAGGCTACCCTAAAGAGGACGGGGCTGTTGGTATCGAAGATGTGACAATCCTATGTTACAAGGGGTTCCCTGATCGTGCCGCACGACTCTACAATGCTTGTAGAAGTACATGCTCACCTAAAACGTAAGGCGCGTTACATGTGTCTACACACGCACAAGCCTAGGGGCAATCACTTCGAACCAGCACACATATATATGGCCCTAGAATCATCAGTAGTTCAGCAGTTCATCCATCAATATATCAATTAGCTCAACCACATGCCCATTGCTCAATACCGTGACAGTTATGAGCCCGGCTTACGCTTAACCAACAATTATCTCTATCCCTCAATTGTACACGAAAATCGGTGCTGTCGCAGCAAATCAACATGTCAGACACTGAGCAAAGAGTCAAGATAGTTACCGTAATCCTCGAAGATCCTAAGGATTGGAAGGACTGGTATAACCTCATTAAGCTGACAGCAAGAAACCTGAAAGTATGGGACTTTATTGACCCAAAAGGCACTATAGAACTCGAAGAGCCGAAGGAGCCACAGCTGGCAGATTATACCCTCCAAACAGCACGGCAATCTACTGATGCATCACAAGGTTCTGCAGAAGCTCAACTAGCTGCCGAGTCACTCTCCAGGCTTACAGCAACTAACCGAGACGCGTACAGATGGGAATACGAGCGATGGGAGAAAAAAGAGCTAAAATGGAGAACTCAAGAAGCTGCACTGGCTAAGATAGCCAACAGAATCGCACAGACTGTAGCCAGAAGACACCACCATCTCCTGTGGGATAAGGAGACACCCCGCGAACAGCTGATAGCACTCGAGACCGTACTCTCGCCGACCGACGCGCTCGTACGCCAAGAATTGCGCACGAAATACGCCGCGCTGAAATCGATCAAAAGAGGTACAAAAGTTGACGAGTGGCTACAACAATGGCTAGAGATTGTCAAGCTTTGCAAGGAAGCCGGAGTGCCCGAAGCAATGGGCACTTACCCACAAGAAGACTTCCTTCTCGCTGCAAGAGCAATCGACGCTAGCTGGGCAACACTCTGCTCGCGCGAGCTCCTCAATGGCACTGTACTCTCCTTAGACAAGCTTGTCAGCGAGTTTAAGTACAGAGCTAAGCAGATCGGGGTTAATAAGCTTCAAGGAGGCTTTAGTGCGAACGCAGTTGAGCTTGAAGCAGCAAATAATCATCAACAAACGACGGAAGGAAATAAGCAGGACGACAAGCGTAAGCTAAATAAGCGGAAATGTATCTGCGGCGGCGTACACAAATACGTCAACTGCTATCACCTGAACAAGGACCTTCCGAAAAGGCCGACTAGTTGGGAGACACAGCCGTATATCCAACAAAGGATCGACAAATTCAAACAATCGTACCCTAAGGACTGGGAGCAGATCGAGCAGCAGCTCAAAAAATGGCGAGAAGAATCTCGCGCAAACAAAAGCTCTATACAAATGGACGATGGAGCTCCGCCGCAACAATCAGCATCCGCACACACGACACAGACCGTGTATCAGCCACTGAAGATAGACGACGGAGACGAGTTTCAGCATCAGATAAGAGCTCAAATAGGAAGCCTACACACAGCTTTCACCAACGATCCTGCTGAAGAAGATAACCCCTTGCAAAATAGGTGGATTCTTGACCCAGGATCGAACACTCACGTGATTAATAGTGAGGATTGGATTGGGTGGAACAGACAGTACGAAAACACCCAAAATACAGCCGTCAATGCTGGCACGCAGAACATCCCTATTACTGCGTGGGGCAATATGAACCTGATGGCGCAAACTCCGCAAGGCTTGCAAGAGCTCTTGCTATCCCATGTGGCTTATGTACCTGGATTCAAGACTAATCTAATTGGTCTTGCACGCTGCCGGCCTATGGGGATTCATTTCGACTCAGGACTCGATCTACTGTACAAGACGAATAGTAGCAAAAATAGTCAAAGCAGAAATACAGTGGCGCACCTGGAGTACAATGGTGGGCACTGGCTGGTCGATGCCGACCCAGCAAGACGCCCAAAATCAACCAAATTGACCTCCATGGGCACCTCACACTCGCCTGTCAAAGCCATGGAGATTGACTACGAGACTGCGCATGCCATCTGGGGTCACCCAGGCAAAGCTACGATGAGGCACCTAGCAGCAAGTGTTGCTGGACTATCAATTAAAGGTGAACAAAAAGACAGCTTTTGTAGCGTCTGTACCGAGACAAAGCTTACGCAGAATATCTCGAGAAGACCAAGCTCGATACCTGCAAAACAGCCGTTCTTTCGAATCGCGATTGATCTCGTGCAACTGCGAGAACGGGGGGAGGATTGCTACAATGGAGATAAGCTCATGGGCCATTTAATCGACGAGTTCTCGAAGTGGCACGAAGTAGCAACTTTCCAGCATAAGGACAAGGAGACACTCAAGCAATGGATACTCCAGTTTATCCGCAAAATCCAGCGTCAGTACGATTACGATGTGCTTCGTATAAGAGCTGACAACGACCGCGGATTTATTAGCATATTGGAAGAGATTTGTAACGAGCTAGGTATTATCCTAGAGCCGATAGCTCCGAGAAATCCAGAACAAAACGGTGCAGGAGAAAGAGCAGGAGCTCTAATTATCCTGAGAGGAAGAGCTTTCACTCTGCAATCGAAGCTGCCAGAGAGCTTAGCCAATGAGATCGCTCAAACAGCCGCATACACACTCAATCGAACACCCACTGAAGCACTGCAGTGGAAAACTCCATACGAAATCGTACACGGAGTAAAGCCGAGTGTCCAGCACATGAAGCCAATCGGCTGCAAAGCATACGTACTGAATAAGGAGCTGAAAAGGGGTCAAAAGCTGACAACTCGCGCACTGATTGGGTACCTAGTAGGCTATAATGCGAGCAATATCTATCGCATATGGCTACCAAACAAGGACCAGGTGATCCGAGTGAGAGACGTCGAATTCGACACAAAGAGCTTCTACGATCCTATGGACAGCTACCCTAAGGAGTCAATCGTCAAGTCAATCGTAGAAGTACTCAGTCTAGATGAGCAAGAATCTGACACCGAGATTCATATCGAGGATTTGCTCACCAAACGCCAACGACGATCCCTCCCTGATAAGCAATCAGAACCTGAAGCGGATAGCACGGAAAATACACAACTTGAGGTGGACAATAATCCTACCATCTCAGAAATACATAAAGATATTGATTTAGGTGGTCCAGATACCCCTACTTCTATGCGTACATCTGAGTTAATGAGTTCGCACGAGCGCCCTGGCAGCACACAACATATAACACCAGAAAGATCTGTACAAGAAATCTCAGACTATGTACCAGATCGACACAACAACAACGCTCCTAGGAGAAGAAACCTGGATATTTCAACAGACAACATCATGCCAGGAAGGAGAGCACGCGCTCATAATCTAGGTGACCCACAGTACTGGGCCAGCTATGCTGCACAGCTTGGTGGCTCAGCTGAATCGTACCTTGCCGCATTTACAGCAGGTATAAACACTGGGCAACCACCAATAAGATACCATCGATCGCAACTGCCTGAACCTCCTAAAAGCTATAAGGCGATCGAGAAACACATATTTGCATCAAGCTGGTACAAAGCGTGTGACGTTGAGGTTGACAAAATGCTCACTGAGCAAGTACTCCGCGTAACAAACCTGACAGCTCAATCAGCTGATGCAGAAATACTGCCTCTTATGTGGGTCTTCACGTACAAATTCAACAAGGATGGATACTTGACACGGCTCAAGGCACGCCTAGTTGTACGAGGAGACAAACAGCAGGCTTACGACGAAACATATGCCGCAACAGTGGCAGCAAAGAGCTTCAGGGCACTAGTAGCGATTGCGAATCAATTCGATCTCGAATTGGTGCAATTTGACGTCCCATTTGCCTTCCTGAACGCACAAATCAACCGACGCCTTTTCGTGTACGCCCCAGATGGGTATAAACATACTGGCGAACTACTCGAGGTGCTGAGAGCTTTGTATGGACTCAAAGAATCGCCTTATCTTTGGTACCACGACTTTCGCAAGACTCTATTGTCTATTGGACTACAAGAGGTGAAAGGATTTCCTTGCTTATACACTAGTAGGTCAATCATCCTGCTAGTACACGTAGACGACTTTATTGTCGCCTTCCATCGCGCGAATCAACAAGACTACGATAACCTTCAAAGGAGCTTGCAAGAGAAGTACAAAGTGAAAGACGGCGACGAGCTCAGCTGGTTCCTTGGTGTTCGAATCCTAAGAGATAGAGCTATAAAACGTACCTGGCTCTTACAAGACTCATACATTGATAAAGTGGCCGAACGCTATGATATCCAGCTAAAAGGAAACAAGGCTCCAGAAGTACCACTACAGAACAATCACCTCGAGACCTCTACAGAGGAACCAAACGATAAGCGTACAAAACGCTTTCAAGAATTAGTTGGGTCACTGGCTTACATCGCCGTCATCTCACGACCTGACGTCGCGCGCGCACATATCATTTTAGCTGTACACCTGACTAATCCAGGCCAGAAGCACGTCGAGGCAGCACTCCATGTGTGGCGCTATCTTATTGGCACGAAGTATTTGGCCATACAAGCAAAACACCAATCAGACTACACTCCGCAGGGCTTCTTTTCCCCTGGCGAAAATGAACCGTATTTCTACGGAGCTTCAGACGCCTCCTTCGGCGACGAGCAAAAAACTAGGAAAAGCTCACAGGGCTACGTCTTCAAGCTCTTCAATATGAGTGTCGATTGGAAGGCCACTGTACAACGTACAGTAACAAAATCAACCACTGAGGCTGAGCTATTAGCTCTATCTCAGGCAGGATCCGAGCTTGAAGAGTGGAATCGATTCTTCGAACAATTGTCGCTGAAAATCGACGAAGTGCCCACCATCTGGTGCGACAATCAACAATCTGTCGGAATCATTCAGAAGGACATTGAGAAGCTCTCAACAAAGCTCAAACACGTGGATATACACCAGCTTTGGCTCCGTCAGGAAGCTCAAGAAGGACGTATTACAGTTAGCTGGGTACCCACGGAAAATATGCCAGCCGACGGCATGACTAAAATGCTCCCTCGACAAAAGCACACCAACTTCATAAGGCAATTAGGCCTTGAGGAGGTCAAGGAGAGAGTACAAAACATGAGCTAAATGCTAACATCTATATTACTGAGCAGCTCTTTTCGCACAGCTTCAAGAGCTGAGGGGGTGTGTGACAATCCTATGTTACAAGGGGTTCCCTGATCGTGCCGCACGACTCTACAATGCTTGTAGAAGTACATGCTCACCTAAAACGTAAGGCGCGTTACATGTGTCTACACACGCACAAGCCTAGTGGAAATCACTTCGAACCATCACACATATATATGGCCCTAGAATCATCAGTAGTTCAGCAGTTCATCCATCAATATATCAATTAGCTCAACCACATGCCCATTGCTCAATACCGTGACAGAAGACTTATATCGCTGGCCGTCTGACTGCAACGCTGTTAGTTTCCTCTCTGCGACAGTTACGGCCACTTCGCTACTTGAATTGACAAAGGTCAGTAGGTTCTAGTGACTAGACCTCTTTCATTAACACTCTAACACTCCGTAGCATCCGTTGTTGCGTCTGCCTTGGCGCAAGGAAATGCTCCAAGGGCTAGTATCTTTCGTCTCCGTAGGGACCTGCATTGGCACTAGGTATCCACCTAAATAGGTAGAATTCCTTAAATTAGTCGAAATTTGGCGCATTTATTAATTATTGTATCCATATCAGTCAACAGCTTCTAAAGTGCCGCATAAGTCAATTCGTTTCGCTTGTTGCGAAGGTGCCCAATACCGGGCCCCTGTACCTCACGGTCCAAATCTGGGCCCCCTGATGTTCTTAAGCTCAAAAGCGATATCTCCCTTTTCAATCTCTGTTCTTATGTCCCATGGTCTCACTGGCTTACTCAAAAATGGAAATTACACAAGCATACGCTGTAGCTGCTGGCTGTGGTCTTTTCTGCCTTCTGCTATTCAGAATCCGTCACTTCATGAAGTCACTCTTGAAAACCGTAAACCTCAGAACTTCTCAATTTCTCACCTACCCGCAGCTAGTACGCCGGCACCGATATCTCGGTCCTTGGAGTTGGGCTGGTGTCATAGCGCATTTCTGTTATATCGCCGTAAACATGTTTTGCGTTGGATTCAATGCTTCATCTCTTCGCGTGGCCAGCTTACGAGCTGCGGATCTGACTTTGATCAACTTGATACCAGCTTTCGCCAGTCTCCACCTGAGCTTTCCAGCGGATGTACTTGGGCTGACACTGACTACCTATCGTAGATTCCATCGTGTACTTGGAACCATGTCGTGTTGCCTGCTTGCTTTCCACGTGTTTACTACGTTAGCCAGCAGAAAACCTTTTCCTTTGACACAAACAGAGAATCTGTGGGGATCCATTGTAAGTATTTCGTATACGTTACTCACTACAACCTAACCTAAACTATGGCAGGGAGCTTCATCTGCCGGTCTCCTCTTTCTCCTTTCTACACCTTTTCTCCGCAGATTTTCTACGAAGTCTACCTCCGTATCCATCAGTTACTAGCTGTCCTTCTCATGTATTCGATTTGGCAGCACTTGCGGCTGAAACTGTGGCCTCAACAATTTCATCCCCATCACTTATATGTCTATATTTCAATATGGACATTTCTCGTCCTATCACTTCTCCAATTTGGAGCAATAATCTACAGAAATTGGCCAGTACGCTCGGCATATTGTCGAGCTTATATCTCTCACGTTGATGATACAGTCAAGATTCGCTTGAAACTATCTCGACATTTGAGAGTCGAACCAGGGTAATATATCAGTCTGTGGATGCCGACGATAAGCTTTTGGTCTTTTCTGCAAAGTCATCCTTTCACTGTAACTTCGTGGGCAGAAGGAAAGCAGGACTCTTTAGATCTCCTTATAGAACCCCGTGGAGGCTTCACGCAAAGACTTCTTCTAAGTAGCAAAGCGGCTCGAAAAGCTGGGGCAAGACTTCAACCACGTCTAGCTCTGTTCACCGGCCCATATGGGACTAGTGCATCCGTTAATCGATACGAGACGGTTGTCATGGTAGCTAGTGGTTTTGGCATAGCTGGGCAGCTCCCTTACCTCAAGAAACTGATATACGGGTACAACACTTGCACAACTAGAACTCGACGAGTCCATCTAGTTTGGCAATTGGAAACGATTGGTAAGCCCCAAATTTATTTGTGGCGAAACATAACTCACATTGGTAGACATTGGGATTGCAGCACAATCCTACCTGAACGACGCTCTAACAGACGATCTGTTAGATGACGGCAATGTAAGCAACACAGATTATATCGATAACATGCGTACTGATGACAGTTAGATCCTCGTCATCTCAATTTATATCAAAATTGGGAAACTAGACAGTGCCTCCTGGGGACGCCATGTTAGTTTTCAGTAGTTTTGCCAAAATTAGATTATCTGCAGGCGTTAGACCTCTTTTTACTATATCTCTTCTACGAATAAGCGCTGCGGGGGAAACCTCTTTTCTACTTCTTCTTCTGCGAGCGAGCGTTGCCGGGAAACCCCCTATATAGGTACCTAATATTAGCTCTATATGTGCCGTAGAATAAGTACAGTACCCTCCTCATCTTCTCACCGCTCGTCTATCTCAATGCTATATTCCCGCTGCTTCCACATACCCTCCAAATGCTCCTCTGGCGTCTCTTGTATCATACTATCGTCTAACCATACCTCTCGTCTTGCTCTAATATACTTGTCAACCCAATCCTCATACTCCTGCCCAACTACCATAAGCTGAATCTCTTTATACGCTAGAAACTTCTTTACATCCTGGACTGTCGTATACAACTTTCGATATGAAAACCGAACTGTTGTAATACGCCCTTCCTTGAAACCGTCGATTGCACCCTGGTGTAGCGTCCGCATCCACCACTCGAATTCATCCGACCTAATATTCATCAACTCGTTATCGTGTGGAACCGCAAGTGTAATGCTATCGAGTACAACTTCCTGCCGTAGCTTTCGCGCGAGGTCCTTTGCGTATGCGTAGTTGTCGCCATCATCCGAGGCCATCATCGTACGTGGGTAACATGTTTCATTGACGAGAGCATCGCTTTTGGGCACGACATAAAGTACGATAGCGTCGCCTCGCATGTCATGTCGAAGCAGTACCGGCTTTGGCCCTTCACCCACTCCGACATAGCTTCATCTATCGCCTCTGACTCGCACGTCCTCGTTACCGATACCCGTACACCCCCATTCCGGTTGGAAGCAATCGTAACGCCCCCTGCCTGACTAGTATCGGTAGGCATAGTTGTCTTAATACTCCGTGTTTGCGAATTACGTATGCGGGTAGACGTAGGTACTCGTATCAACGGTTTCGTTTCGCTCCCGCCCCACGTTGGCATTATCTCGCTTAGGTATAATTAGTCAGCGGTTTAACCGGAACTGGGACTAAGCCGCAAGGAGACATGGTCGAGTGGGATCCTATCGGCTTGCTGACATGTATTTACTTGTGGAATTTATAGACTAAATGTTTTAATATCGGCAAATGACCGCCTTACCACTGCTTGGCGTAATAATTCCCCGGGTACCACTGTTTTCAATACTCTACCACACATGTGACCTCGGCTAAAAAAGGACCGAAATACCACTATTTCTTCCCCGTTTCTTCCCCAAATGCCACCGTTTTATTAGTGGCTAGTGAGAGGCTGGTGAGATTTATTCCCACGTTTTTAAGACTTGTCCCTATAATTTTGATATGTTAACTTCAACCTCACACAACCCCTCACCAACATGGGCTAAGTTTTTTTGGTAAACACTAGAAGAGGCTTCAGAGCCTGGAGAATCTTGCCTACTATTTTAAAGCATCAAAATTGGCCCGCGTTGTGGTTAAATTGCGCGTAGAAATTGGTGACTTGTTTGGAGTAGTTACACACTTCAACTCTAAATAGCTTATTACCCTCACTCTTAGAATTTCTTATTTTGATATTTATTGTAAATTAGAGCATAGATAATATGCAGCCAGCTTCAAAACTAAAAATTACACTTGATATTGCGGTGGAATTGCACTGTGAAGCGTGGAGTTGCGATTTTCGTGGGGATAAAATCTCACCAGCCTCTCACCAGCCACTAATAAAACGGTGGCATTTGGGGAAGAAACAGTGGTATTTCAGTCCATTTCCGACGCACAGCCACAAGAGTGGTACGGTATTGGAAACAGTGGTACCCGGGGAATTATTACGCCAAGCAGTGGTAAGGCGGTCATTTGCCGGTTAAATCCGACTTGGGATTGGGAGCAGTGATAAGACATGGGCCAGCACCCCACCTCCATCAGCTCTCGGCTTTCTCTCAGCCCATGATAACGGACACGCTGCTCTTCTGATGTGTGCGCAACTGCCTTTCGCTCTCCTCGGCGGCGCCCTGAGGCCCGACCCTCAGCCTGGTCGTCCCCAGCCCGGTCGTCCCCAGCCTGCTCATCCTCCTCAGCTGGCCCGGAAGCGCTTACAAGGCTGATAGCAGTCAGAAGTGAGTGGGAGGAGCGGAAAAGCAGTCATGATGCTCCTAATTAAGCGGATGCGGAAGGACGTCCAGATTAGGGAAGAGGTGGTGATTCAGATTGCAAGATTGTTTAATAAAGAGATGATGGAACTGCAGCTGTTATCCCTGCGCATAGATAGCGGCTGCTCTCATGATAGCCTTTCCCATCGCTACATGCGGCTGGCTTCGAGAGTCCGCGTTCCTCGTTGGATGAGCCCAGAAAAAAAGGCAAAGATATCCTCGTTACTTAACTTGTTAGGTATGCATGCCAATGACCCGTATCCGCTTTCGATCGCCAACTCATTGGCAGTTCTTCTTTTGTTATCTACCAGGAAGGGTGCAGCTCCTTCCTCGACAAGTATTTGCGCCACAGCGTCACGCCCTTCATATGCAGCACAGTGCAAGGCTGTCCATCCCATGCTGTTTCTATCGTCTAGATCCACTCCAGACTTAACTAGCAGCTTCGCTGCAGCTTCGCGGCCATTCTCAGCCGCCAAGTGAAGGGCCGTTGAACCATTAATGTTCTTGAGACACATGTCAGCGCCTTTATCGAGAAGCAGTTGCACTACAGCTTCACGTCCCGTATACGCTGCGCGATGTAATGATGTGTCTCCGTAGTTATCCTGCTCATTAATATTGGAACCATCGACAAGGAGCCGTACTGTCGCCTCAGAGCCCCTCTCCGCGGCTAGGTGAAGTGCGATCCTTCCGTCACGTGTTTTGGCTTTAATCTCAGCTCCCCTCTCCAATAAGGATAGTACTGTGATTTTGCATCCGTCTTTAGCCGCCAAATGTAGTGGCGACCGTCCATAACTGTCATTTATGTTTGGATTGGCTCCTTTATCGAGAAGCAGGGATACCATTTTAGTATCCTTCTCCATAAGAGCATAGTGCAGTGCAGTTTTTCCCGCAAAATCCGTCGAGTTGATGTGGAACCCCTTCTCAAGAAGTAGGCATACCACATTCGCGTGACCGTTTATGGCCGCTTCATGAAGGGCCTCGCTTCCGTCGATGTCATTCACGGATATCCCCAACTCCACGAGCAGGAGGACCACGGCTTCGTGACCGTTCGCAGCAGCAGTGTGAATCGCCGTCCATCCATCCTTGTCTTTTGCCGTAAGTTCAGCACCTCTTTCCACTAGCAAGCGGACCACGGCTTCGCGACCATTCGCAGCAGCATAGTGAATCGCCATGCATCCATTCTCGTCTTTTGCCGTAAGTTCAGCACCTCTTTCCACTAGCAAGCGGACCACAGCTTCGCGACCATTCGCAGCAGCATAGTGAATCGCCGTGCATCCATCCTTGTCTTTTGCCGTAAGTTCAGCACCCTTTTCCACTAGCAAGCGGACCATGGCTTCGTGACCATTCGCAGCAGCAGAGTGAATCGCCGTCCATCCATCCTTGTCTTTTGCCGTAAGTTCAGCACCTCTTTCCACTAGCAAGCGGACCACGGCTTCGCGACCATTCGCAGCAGCATAGTGAATCGCCATGCATCCATTCTCGTCTTTTGCCGTAAGTTCAGCACTTCTTTCCACTAGCAAGCGGACCACGGCTTCGTGACCATTCGCAGCAGCAGTGTGGATCGCCATGCATCCATACTTGTCCATTGGCGTAAGTTCAGCACCTCTTTCCACTAGCACGCGGACCACGGCTTCGTGACCTTTCGAAGCAGCAGTGTGAATCGCCGTGCGTCCGTCCTTGTCTTTTGCCGTAAGTTCAGCACCTTTTTCCACTAGCAAGCGGACCACAGCTTCACGACCATTCGCAGCAGCAAAGTGAATCGCCGTGCATCCGTCCTTGTCTTTTGCCGTAAGTTCAGCACCCTTTTCCACTAGCAAGCGGACCACGGCTTCGTAACCCTTCCCAGCAGCAAAGTGAATCGCCGTGCGTCCGTCCTCGTCTTTTGCCGTAAGTTCAGCCCCCTTTTCAACCAGCAAGCGAACCACAGCCTCATGGCCTTTAAACGCTGCTCTGTGAAGGGCTCTAAGCCCCCTCAAGTCCATCTCCATGATTTCGGTGCATTTCCCAAGTAGTATGCAAACCACTATCTCATGTCCATTGTCTGCAGCCAAGCCAAGGGCCTCAAGCATGTTCTTATCCGTTGCAAGACCTAATTCCGGCTGTAGTAACGCATCGACTATCTCTTCGTGGCCCATTTTGGACGCTCTCAATAATACCACTTCTTTATCAAGTGTTAGTTCACTTTCACGTAGCAGATTCACTACTAATTTCTGGCTTTTACTCCATGGCTTCTGTGTGATGCAGTTGAAGGTTTCGGTAGCGTTGTTTTGGCGTATGCAACGCGAACTACATTCACTGATTGTTTTAGGGTCCAGTGAGTGTAGTTGATATTCCCAACATAGCCTGAGCCCGCTAGCATCTGGCCGTTGATTTCGCTCGACATGTAGCATATTCTTACAAAGAAGGAGCATTGTTGAGTACCACGGAACATCCTGAGCATTCCCTCCCAGATGAACCATCCACTCGGACGCTCTTTCGGTTCTTGTTGCATACGGTCCGTCCAAGAATTTACTTAAATTGTTGAGTTGCCCGCGACCAGAGCATACAGTGATCATCTCCAAGAACACGGCGCCCAAGGAGAAGATATCCGCCTTTCGTCCATAACGTGTCCAATCTGTCGATTCGGGGGCGTTGTACTTAGGTGTTCCACGTGTCCAAGTCTCTGACAAAACCGTCTCTTCAGAGTCTTTGAACGATAAGCCAAAATCTGTTAGGAGGATGTTCCCGGCCAATATTACTATGTTTGACGGTTTGATATCTCTGTGACGTATACCGCGTAGATATATATATTCCATCGCGCTTATCATGCATCCGAACCACTGAGAGATATTTCTCCAGAGGCCCTGGTCGCCATGATCCGAAGGTGTAGAGTCATTGCGCCAAAGGAATTCTTCCAGGTTTTCGTCCGCAACCGGTTGCATTATAATTGCGTACTCACTTCTACACGCGTATGTCCCAATAAGGGTCACGATATGATGATGCCGTACTTGCTTCAATATGGTAACTTCCTCGATAATGGATGCTATGCGTTTCTCCTTCGCCAACAGTCCGGGCTTTAGGAAAAAGGTCTTGCGGGCGAACGACTGGGATAAGAAAGATCCAGACGAGCCTCGGACTTCATCCACGACTCCGAAGGCACCCCTTCCGAGCATTTTCACATGCTCGAAAGGGATGAGGTTGTTCTCACTAAAAATGTGGTGTTCACCGACAGTTTCTGCTGACATGATAATAGTGTGTTCAAATTAAATCGATTTTGCTATACGATCAGCTTCATATCTGGGGTAAAAGCAAGGCTAGGCGCCACGTACCAGAGTTCGTAAAGAACGTGGTGGTAGAGCTGGTAGTGAAATAGGCACAGGCACTATAATGACAATTCACTATGCTGTAGACGATGACTGTGTAGAAGATGGTAATTATACGGAAAGGTGGTTGTACGGTGAGTGAGGGAAGTCGCGATGATGAACCAAGGTTGCGATCAGCATTGATTCTTGGCATCCGGGACGAGTTAGCTGCCTAGTGTAGCGCACGGACCTCCTAATCCAAAAGAAGACATCCAAATCGTCAACATTGTCAACGATCATCACCCAGTGCCCGTTCGACTCGTCACATAGCCAGCAGCGGACGAGCAGCAGAACATCCGCTTTTGGGTTTGTCCCAGCCGTCCGTCTTCGTCGCCTTGCCTGTAGTACCCATTATCCCAACACGGGAGTCTTCACTTGAAGCTCTAAATATGTCGCAATTAGAGAACATAGAGATAGGACTTCATCGCCGCTTTAATATGCAGAATATAGAACTAGTGGGATGAGCGGTACAAGTATGCTTATGAATAATATCTAACGGTAATGTGAGTGATACAGCACTAGATTTCGCCACCGCTAGCAGGAAGGATGGCCGACCCGCTCCGGCCACACCCTTGCGCAGGAGGCGATGATTTGTGGATATGACTGAAGAGAAGAGTACTGTACGCAGTGTAGAGTCTTGCCAAGCATGGCCACCATCACAGCTCCGCCGAAGCGCAGGCTTCGGTTTCCAGGGCCGCCACACTCTATCATAACTTATGTCCTTTCCATCACATCGTATTCCCCTTCAACGAGCCGAGACTAGAGCTCGCTGCGGCTTGGTCTAGGAATCGGCGCTGGTGGACTCGAGAAGCATGGGGACGTGGTTGGCTTGATCAGGTCTTTCGTTCGGTCAGCGCAGAGAATAACAGCGGTCGTCGGAGCTCGAGGGCGTCGTAATGGTATGTCTCTACGTTACAAAGTGGGTATTGCTGTGCATTGGATTGCATCTCGAAGTGTGTGGGATCGCTGTGTCTGTCGAAGCTGGTTTCGACGCTGGAAGCGCGTTGGCTGACTAAACAAGCACCGGGTCATGTCGTTATCACTGCTCCCAATCCCAAGTCGGATTTAACAATAATCCGAACGCTTGTGCAATTCGCACAGCCACACATCCTACAGTAAAATACCTGCAAGTGTATAAGGTAAGACGTGCGGGGTCATCGCGCATTAGCCCGGATTGGTGGCTCGCTTCCGCTAGAGGTACCAATCGACGGGGCGGCGCTGCATGAAATCGTGCCCCGCAGCGCGCATAGGGCTGATGATGACTTCCTGGTATCGGAGGGAGGTTGTGAGGGTAGGATAAGGCTATTTTATAAAAATTCGGAGCGAAAAAGGCTTGAGGTTGGCGCTGTGAGGAGGGAAGTCTGTTACGCCACGACATAAGGCGCTGTACAAATCAGGCGCGGAAGCCACGATGCGAACATAATTTTTAGGCAGGGTGGATCATAGACCTTCAGAACCAGCTATAGCAGATTATTTCGTACAAACATGGCAATATTCGTTGTGCGCATGAGCTTTCCGGTTGCTGAAAGTCAAAGTACCCCTTATTTGTCTCGTCACACAGTGTGTCTCGCTACGTAGTAAGGGACGTTAATTAAAGAAGGAAGCCAGCTCTTTTTATACGCAAAAAGGATGTTAAGTCTTGCACAAATATTTCATGGCAAAGGGTAGGAAGTGATGGATTTCGACAGTAGCAGTCCTTATCGCATCGGCATGCAACTAACCGTGATGCTTCCATGCCGATAGATACCCCGATTCTCCAGTTCAGTTTCTAATGTCCTACCAGGGCTCTCGAGTATATAATTCTAGCTTTATCCGGCTCGCCTGCGCCTTTTCATATCCTTTCAGAGAGTGCTGGTACATCTCATGGAGGTCATATTTGGCAACTAGAAGTACTCATAAATATTGTCTTGAATGAATGATTGATTGGATATGTTGAGGTAATGACTGGTATATACATGATGATCGGGCTAGTGAGATTTGTCTCCAAGGTTTTGAGATTTGTCCCCAAGATGAGATTTGTATCCAACGCTAGTGCTATATATGGCCCCCTCTTCATACCGTTGATATATCATCTGCGTCCTCGCTACCACATCCGCGCTGCTGGGGCTCTCCATAGTCTTGATGCAATCGCACCGTCCTCTACATGTCTGTCACCCACACCCGCTGGGACCTTTGGCTCTAGCGTAGCTTTTTCTTGCTTATCATTCGCGACGTGTCTAGGTTTTCCGCACCACCTTAGCATCTGCCTCTCCTCCCAATGCAAACATTCTTTCGCTTCCGATCACGCTTTCCTTATTAAGTTGGCTTCCCCGCCCGTTGGCGTAGGGGCTGCCGCGTGGTTCGTGAACGAAGAGAACCGTGTTCTCCCTACATGCCGGCCTCGCCCTCGCGATTCTAAGCGAGCTGCTACCCGTTGACGCCATCTAGCATCCACGTGCGTCGGGGGAGGTGGATAGTCTAGCGGCCGGTCCCGTTCCAGGCTGAGGCCTTGGCGTGGAACGTGTAGCTCGATAACAGGTCAGGACAGCTCTGTCCCCGGCCATGCAACGTTTCCCCATCTCCACTAGCTGAACCGACACGACCGCTCCAACGAAAGACTTCGGTGGGGTATCGGCGCTCGTTTCTGTTTCGCTCATGGCTAGAACGTGCGCGGACCGTCCGTTCCACGTTGGAAAATCTCTTGGAGATGAGCCCATAATATAAGAGCAGAAATCTACCCGAGATACCCCAATAGTTAGGTGATATCACCACTACAGAGCATTTCAGCTAAAGAGCTGCATCGTTATTACCGCTATGTATGTTCCGCCCTTTCGTTTTCCACTAGGGAGCTAATGACGAGCAGGTGTCATCGCTCCAGTTCGATGGTTACGAGGGTAGACACCAACGGCCAAGCAAGGCGTAGTAATCAGGTAGCCGACCATGACTGTCGAAGTCTGATGGAGGTCATATTTGGCAACTAGAAGTACTCATAAATATTGTCTTGAAAATGAATTTAATTGATTGGATATGTTGAGGTAATGACTGGTTA
>JAQGEP010000462.1:0-20985 GCA_028476805.1 Acrocalymma vagum
CTCCAACCTGGCGCAGAGCATGTCAGCCGTTGGCCCTCAATCCACCTCCTCTCGGCCTTTCGCAATGGCTAGTACTGCTAAGCCAAACCGAAACCTAGAATACGACCCTACGAATCCTTATATTGTAGATACGCCTAATTCGTGGAAGAACTGGTATAAGCATGTCAATTGGCTTAATGTAAGCTCAAATACCCGAAATCGCCTATGTCGCATTTACTAACGATGGCGAGACCTTATTCATCATCGGGCTTCCCGTGATGGGCCTCATCGCCGCCTGTTGGACCCCTCTACAACGTCTAACCGCCATATGGGCTGTCATATACTACTTTTGGACCGGTCTCGGAATTACTGCCGGCTACTATCGTCTGTGGGCTCATAAGTCCTATTCGGCCAGGCCCGTACTCAAATTTTTCCTCGCTGCTGTGGGTGGTGGTGCCGTCGAGGGATCTATCCGCTGGTGGAGCCGTGACCACCGAGCTCATCACCGATACACAGATACCCAGAAGGACCCCTACAGCGTTCGCAAAGGACTCTTGTATAGTCATATTGGCTGGCTGGTTATGAAACAGAATCCTAAGAGGATTGGCAGGACCGATATTAGCGACCTCGACGAAGACCCTATTGTGGTCTGGCAATACAGGAATTACTTGAAAGTTGTCTTCTTTATGGGGTTGATATTCCTAACTCTTATCGCTGGCATTGGATGGGGAGACTGGCGGGGTGGCTGTATTTACGCTAGCATTCTGCGTATCTTCTTCGTCCAGCAAGCCACTTTTTGCGTAAATTCCCTTGCTTACTGGCTAGGCGAGCAACCTTTCGATGACTGTAACAGCCCAAGGGACCACATTGTTACTGCTCTTATTACTCTCGGTGAGGGATATCACAACTTTCACTATGAGTTCTCATTGGATTATCGAAATGCCATCGAGTGGCACTAATACGACCCCACGAAGTGGTGTATATGGCTCTGGAGTAAGTTGGGATTGGCATACAATCTCAAGCAATTCCGCTCTAATGAAATTGAGAAAGGTCGTGTTCAGCAGATACAGAAAGCGCTTGACCAGAAGTGCGCCACGTTAGATTGGGGGATTCCTCTTGACTAGCTTCCCGTTATCGAGTGGGAGGAGTACGTTGAGCATGCTAACAACGGCCGCGGCCTCATCGCTATTGCCGGTGTTGTCCACGACGTGACCGATTTTATTAGTGAGCACCCTGGTGGTAAATCCCTGATTAAGAGCGGCCTCGGCAAAGACGTCACTTCTATGTTCAACGGGGGTGTGTACATGCACTCTAATGCCGCGCACAATCTGCTCTCTACGATGAGGGTGGGCGTAATCCGTGGTGGCTGCGAAGTTGAGATCTGGAAATGCGCCTAGCGTGAAAACAAGGACATGTAGTACGTTAATGAAAGCGCTGGCGAACCCATTATCCGGGCAGGCAACCAGATAGGAGACTTATGATTGTGTCATTGTATAGTCCCGACGTTTATTTGTGATTCTACGTAACTCTATATTATGCAAATTAAAGTGATATTAATACCTTAAATAGCTTCTACCGAGAATTCTGCGGTAAGCACAGCGAATCTTATAGACCAACGGGATGTGAAAGTACTAGTAGAGCTATGAACAGGAATAGTACGACTTCCTCTGCTTTCTCTACCAGGAATTCGTTAACCTACAGTCGAACCTATCCCCCCGGCCGGAATATAAAATGAGACAAAGCCCCTGCATGTGTGTCAACACCAGAGTTGGGAAAGGAAGCCGTTGCCTGATGTGGAAGCCTTGAATGAGATTAGCCAAAAGGCAGAAGATTAGGCAACAAGCCAGGTTATCGCTGTGATTGGCCGAGCCAGCCGAATATCAGAACGTGACGATGACGTACATTCGTTTCCCTATTCTTCCGCTCTACTGAGAGTTCTTCATCCCAGAATAGCTCTCGATTCAGGCAGACACTCAGCAAACCGTGGGAATTGCTCCCTTGTGAAGCGACCACGAAAAGCAGGGAAACACACTCCATTCTGCAATACTTATCCCTTCCGCTGACGAATAACCGGCATGTTAGAACGTGAGAGCGGTTCGCCGGGCGATTCAACTCAATCTCAAATGGGAAACCAAATATTCAAAAGAAAGGAAGAGCCGCCGAGGAACGGACATGATGAGATGATTTGTGAAACCGTTGGGTGTGAGATGGAAGTTTTCAAACGTCGATGGGAATGGAAGTGAGTAAAACGCGTATATACCTTATATATGCCAGTATATTTGGTCTGAACATTACAGGCCAGTAGAGTATCCCAATGTAAAGGCTTTATAGAGAAATATCTGGTAACAAGCTAACATCTCCATAGTAAACATATGGACAAGCATGAGCGACCATATAAATGCCGTCTACCAAGATGTGAAAACTTACAAGGCTTCACCTATTGTGGCGGCCTTCGACGGCACGAACGCGAGGTACATGAAATGGGTGAGAACGACGCGGATAAGCGTGTACTATGTCCCATCGCGAGCTGCAAGCGAGCGAGCAATGGCTTCACTCGCAAGGAAAACCTGGAGGAGCATATAAGACGCATGCATCCAAGATCTAAGGCTGGCAACAAGTACAAAACAAAGGATAATGATATGGTAGAGGTTCAAGAGAACGAGAGGGCTCTTAAGGGCGAAGATGCAACAGGGAGGCAAAAAAGTGTTACTGGCCCGAAAAGGGAACATAGTTTAGATGGCTCTGAAACCAGGGAGGAGGGCTCCGATTGGAACAAGGCAAATTTGTGGGAGGAAGTCAAGAGATTGAAGAGGGATAACAAGGACATCTATAAAAGGTTAAGCACGCTTGAGCTGTCGCAGCAAAAGGTTTGAAGGGACCTGCAAAGGAGCGAAAAGTGTACAGCGCATCGTTGCTGTAGAAGGAAACGAAGAAGACCAGCGAGCCAATTTTGTAGGAATTACGGCGCAACTTATACGTACCCGAAGTTTGAGGCAGTGTGCTCATTTTCGTTGTAATCAACCTCTTTAGGAGTCACTCTACGTTCCTGCCACGCCAGCACAAGTAATACTCTATTCAGAGCTCCATGATATCCACTGAGCTCCATTTCCCAGATCTAGCCGAATTTCGAACCACGCTCGCTGTTCACTCTACTGCGCGTTCTCTGTTTTGTCCATACTCGTCTGCTGATGGAGATTGCTAGCTTCTTTGGCGTCATGTCCGCCTTCTACCGCCTTCTCTTGCTTGGTAGAAACATCCTTAATATTGCTGCCGCTTGGGACGGGAGACGAGGGATGTGATATGCTTCCACGAAGAGGGTGTTCTGTGCCGGTTTGGACACGGCCAATATCGGATGCTCTGCGCGCCTGCGAGAGAGCGTAATCACCCGAATCGAAGTATTTACGTTCCTGTGATTGAGATTTTAATTGGCTGATATATAATGTACTGGGAACGCGTAGCTCGCACGTACGCTAAGTTGGTGATGAAGCAGTTCTTCTCTTTCTGGGTGCCTTCCATATAGGCGAAGCGAATGATTTTCTCGCTCAGTCACAGGCTTTTAAGAAATGAGTAAATATTCTACACATAATGCGGTGAGGAACGACTCACTCGAGGGCCTGCTTTGTTCTGAGGGAGGTTCATCTTGTAAGACACCACCGCACGATTGTCCCTTTGAAGTTGTATGAGACATGGGGCTGATCGGTTGCGGCATACATGCGGGATATAGGTGAGATCTTTTGCAATTCGGAGGGCTCGATGGGTTCCCCTCTACTCACATGTTTCCCTCGTTATTACTCCGGAGAAGGAGCCACGAGCCTACAACACGTCACTTTGGCGTCATATGTTTAGAGACCGGCATTAGAAACTGCGTGTCGGGTTACGAAACAAGTATTGTAGCTACATGACGTCATTACGAGGGGTACTTCAACTTCAAGCAATTCAAAATCTGTGCACACGTTAATATTCACGATAACTCTCTATAAGTTATATGCTGTAGCTTTTCCTAGACATCTAGGACCCCTTCAATCCAAAAATTACGTTACGCATCGTCGCCTTCGCACCTGATTCGCAGTGAGCCTTATTCTTTAATAAAACAGCGTTCCTTCCCTATGGCGTCGCTATTAAGCTCTTGCCACTTATCCCTCGCTCCGTAGCTTGCCGCCGCACACGGACCACCTTTTTCAGCCAATCAGATCGATGGATTGCGCACCTCAATTCTATCTAATTACTGAGCTGACAGTCGTGTTGACCTGCCTTTTTGTATGAGCTCGTAAGAGGTGCTCTTTCCAGCATCGCTCGTCTACCTGAGGCCTACACAAGGGTATCCTACATAAACAGCAGCCGTACAGCGATCGAGGAGGCCTACTTTTACCTAGCTTAGACCCTTGATTATTGCTAATAGGCTGTAGAGGGACCCTTTTCTTAGTAACAGTCCTTCCTGCTTCTGCACATGCTGTACAGCTTCTCGCTTCTGCCCAAAGCCTTATATGTATGAGGGTATGGGGTATAAGTGGGCGAGCATCTTGTTGGGATTTTTGGCGCTGTTGTTTTGTGCGGTACCTTTCTTGTTCTATTATTAGGGGGCAGAGATTAGGAAGCGGAGTAAGTGGGCGAGTCGGAATTAGAATATGAGGAGCCATGAATTTGGGGAGTGAAAGAGGGAGACTATTGCAAGGTAAGGAGTTTTGGTAAGGGTGAAGAGAGTGGAGGGGAAGTAAGTAGCGAGAAGGCGAAGGAAGATCGCAGCGCCAGGTGTTCTTAGAAAAGGTCCATCGTCGCAAAGGCCAAGAAACCAGTTTCAGATTGCAAATGTTTCCCAAGTCAGGCCATGAGATGATAGAAGGTCACTCGTCAAGCAAGCGCATTTCTTATTACAGTAATCCTATCTCCATTGTCTGTATGCAGCAGACAAGCGCAGTGGCGAACGAACAGCAGTCCTGAACGAGGTCCCGGTACTGAGCGCTACGCAAATGAGCTGGTAGCCTCCTCGGTCATCACTACACGATGGCACAAGGGGCAATAGTCGCGAAAATCAAGAAACCATCTATCGAAACATCCTGTGTGGTAGATGTGCCGGCATTCCAGGGCGCGGATTGAATCCTCCGCCTTGATAACGTCCAAACAAATGACACTGCAGCTTCGTTAGTGTCGACGGTTCAACAGTAGGTGCGGATGGCATACCAGGTTTGCTCCTCCCCGCTCGGTTGAGGCACGTCGCCATGCTTCGCTTGGTCGTCTGCGAACCATTTGCGGAATACTTCTGGTGGGCACACTCGATTTAGCAGCTCTAGCCGGCTCGGGGGTATCTGGGTGCGACCCGGTCTTCGATTTGCGAACCAGCTGCCCAAAATCCTGGGATTTAAGTTAATCTAAGACACTTGATCCCACCATCGCTTCCAGGGTAGTGGACATACGCGAGTGCTATTACCAGGAGACACAGTCCGGTCGCGAATGCGAGAGTGATAGGAGCGTCTGTACTCCGCTGTTGTTCTGCGCTCGAATAAGTTAGTAGAGGCGTAGTGTCCTGTGAATAAACCCCTTTTAGTATAAACACTAACCGGGCGTAACATACTCGCAAGTTAGGAAAGACCGCTCACCTCGAGCATAAAGTTAATAGACCGGTACTCTTCGATTACAAATTCCAATAATCTTAGCACTCTTTGGTCCTTGCAGGCTCCAGTCAAATATCCCTCGAGCCCGCAATCTCGAGCCGGATTCTCCGTTAACGGTCATGACGGTGTGGTGATGCCACCTCTCCCGAGATGAGGATCTTCACCACGTGCTCAGCACCACCGCGCCATCAGCCCTACTCGAATACTCGAGGAATACTGATAAATACCGGTACTTACTATAATATATGACATCTCTTCATTACCGTCCGGGTCAGATAACCTGGTTTCACTATTTTATCTGCACTATCTTGTCAGAAAACCAATCTTGCATTGTACATCTTCATCAACAACAAAATCAAACATGAGCGGTTCTCCTCTCGCGGAACTCATCGCTGTCGCTACCTCCTCCGTCATCTCTGTCGACGAATTCCAACGAGGCCAAAGACGAGTATGCAAAGGAGTACTTCGGGTACGGTGCAGTCGGGGGCTTCAAACTTTTGCGCCGCAACGAAAAGTCAAAAAATGAGGGACGCGAACACGGACAAGAAGTCATTGTCTACGACGATGATGACGACGACCTCAACCAGCACCACCACCATCGCGACCATAACGATCATCGCCACTATGTGGAAGAGGAGGTAGTCATACACCTGAGAACCGGGCACCACTGCCAGCCGGCCGTGGAAATGATGGGTATTCTATGCGCTGGGTAGAGAGTTCATGGGTCAGAAACACCACGTTGCACATGTTGTTGCGGAGTCGCTGGGCACGATTGCGGCGTTAAAGGATGGGCACGATCATGTTTAGGGCGTCGATTAGTATGTGAAACGGGATTGGCTACCTGGTGGCCATCATACATGACTGGTGAAGCAGCCGTTAGCGTACCAAAATCTTTTCAGCCAACCAGAGGAGACATTAACAATGATAACCTCCGTTTGACTGGCCAGGAAAGATTTGATACAGTCGCGAGCACAATCGGTTTCCGGTTTACACTTTGATTCGTTCTTAGCGCACGGTCCTCTTAGTATACGCTTTACCTAAATCGTCAGAGACTCGCAAGGGTAAAGCTTAAGTTTATGCGTAAGAAGAGACTTAGAGTTTATTTCGTTTAGCTCTAGTAAAGAAGTAAAGCTAAGTAGAGTAATGTCGCAGGCCAAGGCATCAGCCATAGGAGCCTAAGGAAGAAACTGCATTAGTAATCTTGCCATATAATCTAAGACGTGCGGGGTCAGGTTCAATAGACACAACATACACGCAATACAACTCTGCTGTTCATAATCAATATTTGAACTCTCCATCATTTTAGCACATTCAGTGCGACAAGTAATAAGGGAAATAACTAGTAAATTATAGTTGCTGACCACGCGGGTCGCAGAATTCCCCGCACACCAGAAGAAAGCTATAGTTTTTGAACAGGCCTAGCAATCTCATAAAGTAGATTTAAAATATCAAAACTGATGTAAGTATAGAGAAAAGGTCTTTCTCTCTGTCTATGTTTTTTTTCTCTTAATTTTATAGCCTCTACAAGGCTTTACTTGGCCCTAAAAAGTTGAAGAAGTTGCTGCAACTGGGAATCCGTGCGGCCTTTTTTGCAACCCGCGTGCTGACTTAACTGCTGAGCGTTGTTCGTGTTGTGGCTAAGCAAGTCTGACCCTTGCAAGTCTAAGATGATTTAGGTAAAGCTCGTGCTAAGAAGACCGTGCGCTGAGAACAAATCAAAACGTAAACCGGAAACCGATTGTGCTCGCGACTGTACGCTAACACTTGCTTAACCAATTATTTTGGTCCATGTATGGTCGCCATCTCACGAACCGCGCTAGTGTCAGAATGCATCCCGCACACCGATGCGACTTGCCTAGGCCCAAGCCGACGACGCGAAACGGCATGTGCATTTTACCAAATCGCAGGCTTAGGCTCAAGCTCCAACATCGTTCTATCGACTCGTGCATTTCTTTTCGAACACGGATCCTATGCACTAGGTGAGTGGAAAGAGCGATTAAGATCCAAAGCGATGAAATCCGGTCATTCTCCACCACGCTGGGCAAGAGGGAGGAACAAACCCGTACTCGGCAGAACTGGTAGCAATGGCCAAAGCACTCGGCATGCTACCAAAACTCAGGTTCCGCAACGTCGCACTGTTGGCAGGGAGCAGAGCCGCCGTACTCACACTAGGGAGGTCTCGCCAACAGTCTGGACAAGAGCATATCAGCCAAATCTATAGGACTGTCAGAACACTAAAGAGACGCGGGAACACAGTGACATTCATATGGCTTCCATCAAGCGAAGAATGCGAACTCGCGAAGCTTGCTAAGCAGAAGGCAAAGAATTCAACAAGATCGGATGCTACATTGCAGGCACAGATGCCTAGGATGCGATCGACGACACTCAACGTCGCACGAAAGCAAGGCACCGCTAAGAAGCTGCCGGAAAAGGTCGGAAAATACTCTAAAGCGATTGATACGGCACTACCAGGAAAGCACACGCGAAGACTTTACGACCGGCTTTCGCGGAAGGAAGCCAGCCCAGCTCAGAACAGGCATGGCAAGACTGAACACACATCTTTACCGAATCAGAACTTCGATAACAGACCAATGCGAATGCGGGCAGGCACAAGAGACAGTAGGCCACTTCCTCTTCCGATGGACAGAACACCGAGCAGAGATGCTACAATGCACACAGACAGGCAGGGGGTTTGTCCCTCTACCTAGGCGGAAAGGCCCCCACAGATGATGAAAAATGGGCCCCGAACATGGACGCGGTCCGAGCAACAATACGATTCGCAATAGCCACTGCACGACTCGACTGATAGCAACTACCCCACACCTCACCTACTAACCTAAACCACCAATCACCCACCTCGTGGCACTGAGAGCAGACAACGCTTTAGCCGCCGAAGATAGGACGTTGAACACTTAGAGAACACACTCTGAGCTAGCCTGCTACCAACACCACTAATCCACGAGAATCCGAAGAGAAATGGCAGATGAAGGAGGACAAACCATCAAGGGATACATTATGGACTAGAGTAAGACTAGAAATCCACCAGAGGAAATCGGCGTCGGAAATGTATCATTAGACTAGCGCAAGTAGCCCTTTCGGCTTAGCCGCCGGGCGTTAATAAATTGTGTGTGTGTGTGTAAGCGCCTCCCAACTCTCATCTTTTGTCGGTATCGATTTGAGGACGGGAATGTACACCGATACCACCACCAGCTTTTTTCCTCCCACATGCGCTACCACCGCCGTGATATCGGCCGAGTCCACGTGCACCTGTGTCGCCGCCACGTCTCTCGACACCCAGATGCACGATTGGACTGGGTTCTGACCTTGTCGCCTGCCGAACGGTACGAATGTCGTCCAGTGCGGATTCGTGCCATGTAGCACTACCTCTTCGTCTGCAAGAAAGCACCCGGGTTCCTGACCCAGGATGAAGTGAAAGCCGGCCAGCGCCGGATCGTTGTGGAGCGCATGCTGCGACTCCTTGCCTCTCCACATGTTCGCCTGGAGGATTCGAAGCTCCCTATTCATGGCGCTGGCGTTCAAGGATCTTCTCCTTTGCTCTCTCGTACTCAGGACACTTTCGACTTGACGACCGATGCTGGCCTGGGCAGTTCACGCAGCGCAGGTTGACCGTTTCGCACTGCGCATGTCCTTCCTGTGCACACATGTCGCACGTCACTGGTCGTCGGCAGTCTCTCGCTCTGTGACCAATCCTCCTGCAGTTGAAGCACAGCACCGGCGTGCGTCGCTCTTCAAACCGCGAGATCATGAGCCCACCTCCGCCAAACGTCACGCTGTCCGACCGTAGCAGCTTCTCTGCCTCCTCCTTCGTCGCCACCTTGATCACCACCGACGCATGTTGTCCGCTAGGTCTCGGCTTCCCAAGCCACCGCATCGTGCTCACCTCCACTCCGTTCTCCGTGCCGAATCGCTCCATTGCCGACTTGCTCACTTTCCCGCTCTCTGCGTCCATTGCCAGCGTCACCTCGATGAAGTCCGCCTTGACTGGGTACCACTTGGGGCCCACCAGTCTAGCTCCAGGGATCTGCGGGTCCAACCATTCGTCCGTCGTCTGCCGGAACGCCGCCTCTTTGTCCTTGTCGACGGAGAACTTGATCACGCTCGCGCTGCCGTTCGCCCTCCACACCCGGAAGTCCTTGACTGCTGCTCCAGCAAGCCCTTCCACGCCGTTCATCCCCTGCTGGATGGCTTGTCTTGCCACTTCCGTGGTGGCTACTTTGTCGACCACGTCTCACCCTGCTGACATCGATAACTATCTGTCTACTATCCTCCTTCCATGTTGTTCCCGAGTTCGTCTCTCGGTTCAATGTCATGCCTGGCCCTGCCGACCTCCCGCTGGCAGCAACAGCCGCCCATGTTGGTGTTGACTGCGGTTCGAACGAGGGAGTATCGAGCCGCGCTCGGAGCTGTTGAACGGTCTCTTGGAATTCAGCGTTCTGGTCCCTGAGGTTCTGTTGTTCCGCTCTAAGGGCCGTGAGGTCCGCTCGGATGCTCTCAATGGCGCTGGTCTGACTCGCGATGGTGTTGGTTTGGCTCGCGATGATGTTGCTCTGCTGTGCTATGGTCTCTTTCAGGCTCGTAATGAGCTGTATCACTTCATCTAGCCTGGCGCTTCCTCCTCCTCGCTCGGGAGAGATGGACTCCAGCTGGGTGGGGAAAGGTGGTAGCTCATCGTCTGCGAGTTGTTGCGCGCTCGTGGCTTCTTCAGCATACGACTGCGAAACCATTCCTGTGGGCTAGTGCGAAATGATGCTGGTTGGGCTGCGTCAGTATACTTACGTGTGATAACAAACGGTAATGAAAGCAGCTTGATACAGATTGTCGCCACCGCAAACAGGGAGGACGGCCGACCCGCTCCGGCCACACTCTTGTGAGGTGGCGAAGGCGAAAAAGACTTTTCGATTGTTGAAAAAGTAGGATATTCATCTTGGACATTCTTTTAATCGATTCCCTGTCGCTCGCTTAACTAGCTCCCGCTGCAAGGCGGCCCGTGCGGTCTACCGAACGTCGCGCCGGAGCCCCGATGGCGACCTCAACCCCTAACCGCACTCCATCGACACCACCGCCAGCAGCCCCCAGAGCACGCACGAGGAAGCCGAGCGCGAAGGTGCTAGAGACGCAGCAAGCACTAAGGGATTTACTCAGTAATCTCTTCCTGACCATGGTTAACACTAGGCTCCTTCCACCACCGCGATTATGTCTCAGTATCAGCATTCCTCGCTTTTGCCTAGGCCTGAGAGTATGTACTTGCTTTGCCAAATGTCACATGACGGATACACGCATTTCGCAGAAGAGCTATAGCTCATGCCGCTACTTCTCCAAACACATGCCCAAGAGCCGATGAACAAAAACATATCCGTAATAGTCATCAGACAACAATGAACTTGGAGAACAGGATCTGCTTACCTCTTCTCCCATCACTGTCTTCCAGTCTCGCTACTGTTTCCCTTCGAAATGCCCCTTAATCTGGCATTCTCGTCCTGTAGCTTATCCCGTTCTTGTTCAAGCTTCTTAATATAATCGATGGCACCAGCAAGTACCATGGCTTTGCTCGGTTTCGCCTCGCCCATGCCACTGCCTACATCGCCCCGTGACAGCATCGGCACCGCCCTCTTTAGCCTCTCGAGTCCTGCATTCAAGCCCTCGCGGTACTTACGTTCAACCAGGTTATGCTGGAGACGAGTCGTGCGTTGAGATCCCGCTGATGCGCCCGATAGGCCGTCTGATAAGGTACGATCGAGCCTAGCCGGGCCCCGTTTCCTTTGCGAGCGCTTGGGCTCAGACTCGACTTCCGGAGACGGATGTGAAGACGGTGTCTCGCGTTTTGGGGAGCGGAGCGAGAGTTCTGGAGAACTTGGACGGCGGGTCTGCAGTTTGTCGCCGCAGAGCGAGGGCGTCAGCGTGGTCTGCAGTGGAAACACGCAGCTCGCTTCGAAGGACTCATTTGGTACTCCCTCGAAAGCAATCCCCGGTCCGCATTGCTCTAGATATCCGAAAGCAGCCGGATTGAAAGGCGGCGATCGGTACGAATAGGCCTCTGCAAGTAATACCACATCGGATGAGTATAGATGGGTAATAGAATCAGATGGACCGTTGCTGGCAGATGCTAGAAGAGGTTAACCTGAGACCAGACCGACAGTAGAGCTACGAAGCGAACAACATTGACATACCAGGGTTTACTTCGACTAGCTGCGATGCTATCCATTTCGCGGCCATGTTTTATAGGAATTAAAGCAACAGGTGATACCTTCCTAGTTAAGTTGGCTTGCGCTCTTCACCGGGGTCATGATGTTTATATGTGAGTGGACAGCCTCGAGGCAAGATAGAGCGGCCGGCATCACTAAGCAATTTCTCGGGCTACCTTTAGCATTGGGCCTGCCAGGCCACAGCACCCAGGTATCCTTATCCTTGGCGTCCGTCATGGTCCAGTAATATCACGAGGTGTCATAAAGATTATGAGTCCAAGGCCGAGACCCTAGCAGGAATGGGGAGTGGTATATGCGTCATCGTCCTTCCGAACCCTAGCTCGGCCAGTAAACAACAAAAGCCTTACCTGCTTGCCTTTTGCCTTCCTGTCGCTATCGAGGCTCCAACATTAGGCAACAGCGTCTTCTCAAGTGTCCAGCTTGAACGATCCCTCTAACTAACGTCCCTCACTGCGTAGCGAGACAAATGAGGGGTACTTTGACTTTCAGCAACCAGAAAGCTTATGCGCACAACGAATATTGCTATGATTCTACCAAATTAATCCGCAGTAGCTAATTCTGAATGTCTATGATCCACTTTGCCCCAAAATTACGTTCGCATCGTCGCCTCCGCGCCCGATTTGTACAGCGTCTTGTGTCGTGGCATACCAGGCCTCCCTCCCCATAGCGCCAGCTTCAAGCCTTTTTCGCTCCGAATTTTTGTAGAATAGCCTCATCCTACTCTCACGACCTCCTTCCGATACCAGGAAGTCATCATCAGCCCTATGGGCGACTGCGAGGCGCGATTTCATGCAGGGCCGCCCGGTCGATTAGTACTTCCAGCAGAAGCGAACCACCGATCCTGGCTAATGCGTGATGACCCCGCACGTCTAACCTCATGCACCGGTGGGTATGTGACTCCAGTATCTATGCGAATTGCACAAGCGTTCGGATTATCGTTAAATCCGACTTGGGATTGGGAGCAGTGATAAGACATGGCCCGGTTCTTGTTTAGTTGGCGCGACGGCGTTCGACGCAAACGTATTTCGAATATTCTTCTTAAAGCTTTATGCAGGGTTCTCATCCCGATTCCGAGGTGAACTGCTAGAATACAACATCGATTACGCGGCTTCTTATGATATTACAGGTTGTCTTGGCGCTATTTCCTTACTTTTAGACTAATATAACGGTTCGGGGATGAGTGGCAGGCAATGAAATATAGACGAAGGACTTTATCGCGACATTATGATATGCTGGATTTGTGACAGGGTCGGGTCATCGGATAGCCATCTCCTTTGTGAGGTGTCCTGGGAGCGGAGACTGTTTTCGACTTGTGTGTCGGTGATGGAGAGGAATTCCTGTATTGCAATTGGATTAGCCAAAGGCTCTAGTAGTGATAGATGCTAAGTCAGCCGTCTAGAACAAGTCGAATTTTGATTGGGGACAGTATCGATATGCGGTTCGACAGATGCTGAAAGGTTATCCAATAACTGCCGAAGGGCGGAAACGAGTGGGTAATGCCTTCACTACGTCTCTCACCACCAACCAAAATCAAGTAAAATTAGTGGCATGACGGGCCAGAGACCACGTTCAGTCAGAGCTGATGCTTGACACGGCGCTCCATGTAGGTAAAACGAGAAGCATGAAGGTCATGTGCATTGCTCGATTTATGTGGCAAATTCTATCACCCATCAACCAACGTCTAACTTAGTCAATCGTCATTTTTATCGCGGTTTTGGCACCTTTTTGACCACATATAATGCCTCTGAATGGCTATATTGATCCTTATACAACAGGACGCGACGTCCTACGAAGACGAGTAGTCATTTCCCCCTACTTGTTCTTTTATCAGCGAGCCGGCGCAAAATCAGATCCTAGCTCCTCCTTTAGCACGCCGTCCACATATTTGCGGTGTTCGGTAGAGTTCGCGAAGCTGCCCATGTTGTGCAGCCATGGCGCCTGCTGGAAGGAGGCGGTGAGGGACGGGGCGGACAGCGGAAGAGTTGTTGGTCTTAGCAAAGCTATTATGAGGTCAAGAAGGGAATTTCTCAATCCTGCTGATGTTAGAGAACTTCCGCGAGTTGGTACTATGCCATACCTTCACTACTGATATTGTACGGCCCATCCGGGCCTGAGATAGCCAGACCTCTGCTGGTGGATTCAAAAGAGGTGCGAAAAGCATATAGACCTTTACCAATGGGTTTGCCTTGATTATCTCTAATCTCGACCCGTCTGCCATGGTGAGGAAGCCCAAGAACGAGACGGGGAGGTAGTCAATGAACAAGGCGACGTAAAAAGCAGTTGAATGAGGAGCGGCACAGATCCATAGAGATAGGGTATCAAAGAGAGGTTGTAAGACGACGCGAGCCGGTTTCAGGCTTGTTGAGAGATGAGAGAAGTTGTTAGGAGAAGGCAGGAATGCGACATGCAGAGGTTGCGAATTTTAAGGGATTCATTTCGCCGGCTTGCACTGACCTGGACGGTCCGAACAGGGGGGTAGGGTGTACATATGCGTCAGATGTTGTGCGATTCTAATGCCATTCAAGCCGTTGGTCACAACCCTAAAAGCTTCATGATCAGCAAACGCCTCATTGGCCAAGCTCTGGCTGCAGGGCTTCGGAAATTCAGATAATGCCGCATGGCAGGGAAAAGCTCAAGTGAAGCTTGTCCAGCAATACTCCATGATCCTGTACTAGATCGCATGGATTTATGAGCTGCGCATCCTTCAAGACTGTGGACGAAGAGGTGATGGAGTGGCTGAGTTGAATGTCTCGTTCTCGGAGGCTTTTGTTTGAATGACGGCAGCAGTTGTCATTGTGGTGAGGGCTGGAATATACACGCGACGAGAACATCGCAGCCATTGGTCGACAGAGTGGTCTGACTCTAATCGTCTAGGCAGCAGGAAGGACTGGTGTTGCCGCTAGGTGGGCGAGACCCACTGAAGCCACCAATTGTCGTCCAGAGTTGGTTCCGAGGCCTGCAGCAAAGGTCTAGTAGACCCACTATGATCGCAAGATAGTCCTTCTCTTGCAACAGCTGCCCCAAGCCTCTGATATAATATGTCGACCGACGGCAGTACACCTAAACTTTTGGAAAACATTCTGTCATTTCGCAAATGTACTGTAACCAACGCCATGCTTCCTTCAAGTTTCTCCAATCTCTTCCCCCCAACCCCTAGTGTACGCCATCACGAGCCAGATGGTTCCGGAGCGGCTTCGTACCTGCAGAACGCAATGACGCGTTGCTCTACAGATTCAATTCGGTGTCTCGCTGGTGCCAGCAGCGGACTGGCCGCTAGTATTGTGACATGCCCTCTGGATGTTATCAAGGTTAAATTGCAGGGGAGAAACGGTCTCCGGCTGTGGACCCTATGTTCAATCGGCAAACGCCGCTCATTTCAAGACCGAGGCCTGATTGGTACTGGGCGCGTGATATGGCGCGAAGGAGGATTGACCGCCATGTACAAAGGATTGGGACCGACAATGTTGGGATATCTTCCGAGATGGGCGATTTTTTTCACTGTGTATCACAGGATCGACGATGTATTGAACAGCAAATTTGGTACGTTAGTTCTTTATTTTCGTAACTGCGGCTAGAAACACTAAATTGTGTGGAAAGGCCCAAGAAGACCATCGATATCCTCAAGCGTTGCGGCGGTAGCAGCGGGGGCCTGTTCCACATTGTTTACGAATCCGTTTTGGGTTCTCAAGATCCGGCTCATATCTCAAAGCAGCACCTCTACACAAAATACTGGGAAACCTTTGCGGGAATACAGGTCTGCGATGGACGCCGCTTTGAAGATATATCGCACAGAGGGTGTTGTTGCATTCTATTCAGGTTTAGCTCCAGCCCTACTGGGCGTAACGCATCTTGCAATACAGTTTCCTTTGTATGAACGGCTCAAGAGATATCTAACTGGGGCAGGGCTGGGAAGATGGAAAGAGGAGGAAAGGTTTCTACAGATTCTGGGAATTCTCGCATCTAGCTGCTTGAGCAAGATGTGCGCGAGCGCAGCCACATATCCGCACGAAGTCATTCGAACCAGGTTACAGACGCAGAAGAGAATACGAAACCCAATACCCCCGGAATCGATGACTCCCAACAGCAACGGAAAGCAGACTCCCGATGGTAACCATCAGCGAGTGGCAAGACCTTGCAATGTAGCTAGATCGAGAGGAACGCGGCCCTTTCCATACCATGGCGTTGTGAGTACGTTCAGGACAATCTTACGAGAGGAAGGCTGGCGTGCTTTCTATGCTGGTATGGGTACCAGTATGATCCGCGCCGTGCCAGCATCGGCCACAACGATGTTAGTGTATGAAGTAGTGGTACATCTGCTCATGAAGGCAAAGAAAGAAGGCGAAATGAATATCAAGCTGGCTAATGAACAGCAGTGGAGATGATTCAGCCCTCAAATAACTCCCTGCCCTTTCGTTCCCAGCTCAACACCATTTTCGCTGAGTTCCTGATGGAAAATTCCCAACGCAAACGTCGTTCAACGGAAGGGTGAGCGACGCACGGGGGGTTCTGGTTCTCTTGGTTGAGGCGTAACGCGGTTTCTTGGAGAGAAGTACGCGGGATGACAGTGGGCGGTCCCACAGAAAGCATAGGCGTGCGCGTGTTAGAACGCAAGAGCCGTGGTCGAAGTCGGACGAACATCGCCTATGTACAAGAGCAAGATGGGAATGGAGTGGGAAAAGCCCATTGGGTGCGGATTGGATGCGTTCGGCCAGTCCGCTCAGTCCCACCACAAGCGGAAGGTATTAAGACTCCGTTCACTCATGCAGCGCTTGCGCCAACTATGGGTTGCTCAACTCTTGTGACTTGGTTCCCAGCCTGGATAATGTGGTTGCTGGCATTGTCCTTAAACATAATGGGCGTCCTTGCTTTCTCGCTGGGCTCGCTTCCAGATCTGTATCGCCTATGGTGCAGGGCCTTCTTTGGCTTTATGTCCTTTACACCTTTCTCTTGCTCACCAGAATCGTCCTTAATATTGCTGCTAGCAGGAATAGGAGATGAAAGATGGATATGCCCTTGCGATGAGAGTGCTCTGTGCCGGTTCGTATGCGGCTAATGTCGGATACTCTATGCACATGTGAGGGCAAAATCACCCGAATCGAAGTATGCGCGTCTCTGCATAAGAGGTGAGAACGAACACACCTCAGAGCCATCCTGATCCTGAGGGTGGTTCAACTTGTAGAAATGCCGTAAATGACGTAGTATGGTAGGGTTGGGGAGGGCAGGGTAGCATGTGCCACGAGAATATCTAAGATATTATACAGATCGGAGTGATGGATGTGTTCCCCATTTGCTGAACAGAGCTCGAACATAGCTCGTGGTAGCCGGCTAGCCCTCAAACCAGTCACGCGTCATAGCAGTTCAACTCTCAGCGCACTTTACTCATCAAACGTATTGAAAGATTGCTAATGCTCTGTGGCATACAGACCGTCACTTTGGGTATCGCCATATGCTTGGAGACTGATATTATGATACTCTAAAGAGCTATAGCAAGTGAGTAAGCTCCGAATAAGTGTCATAGGTGCACTACGTCATTATGCATGTTCTAGAGCTGCTCCCCTCCACGAGTCCCAGATCTGACTGGCTAGATTTCACCGGAATCGTATCTGCCAACCATTCCCTGTGCTGCGGGTTGCGCTGAATTGGGCAAGATGTGCGCCCAGGGATAAGCTCTCTAGTTTTCCTCTTGATGGTCAGAATTTGTCGTACGGCTGAGAGGGCTTGCGACTAAAGGATAGCCCGACCGATTTGGCGACCCGTAAACGATGACTTCTGATTTTGCGCCGGCTCGCCGATGAAAGAACAAGTAGGGGAAAATGACTACTCGTCTTCGTAGGACGTCGCGTCCTGTTGTATAAGGTATGTAGATATCGAGGTTATCGCTGGCGATACGCATCACTTCTTTGTGTGGCAGCTCTTCGTGAGTTTCGCCCTGTAGGGCAGTGATAACTATGGTATCTGCAACTTTGAAAATTCTGAAAAGCGCTCCTCACGTCCTTGATCATGTGGATCCTCAAGCAGTGTAAGTAGGAGAGGTAGAGCCAATTGTGTAGAGGCTATATCAGGCCGTAGATCAGCGCGCTGGAGTACGCGCTCGAAGGAACGCTGTACGCCGTACGGCGAACAATTGGCGACTTTTCGTGAGATATACGCCACGACCCTCAGAGCGTAGCGTAATAATCGCTGCGCGGGTATAAGGATCAATATAGCCATTCAGAGGCATTATATGTGGTCAAAAAGGTGCCAAAAACGCTATTAGATGGTGGTTGATGGGTGATAGAATTTGCCACCTAAATCGAGCAATGCACATGACCTTCATGCTTACCTACATGGAGCGCCGTGTCAAGCATCAGCTCTGACCGAACGTGGTCTCTGGCCCATCATGCCACTAATTTGTACTTGATATTGATTGGTGGCGAGAGACGTAGTGAAGGCATTACCCACTCGTTTCCGCCCTTCGGCACTCTCCCCAATCAAAATTCGACTTGTTCTAGACGGCTGGGTCCTCGCAAAGGAAGCATGCACAGAGCACAGCTGCAACCCTGGGTACAAAACTGTTGCGCTCCTCTCTAAGTACTAAGGCTATGCGATGGATATTGCTCCTTACACCCTTTACCACTGAGAGCACGGCTAGTGCATATACCCGCTAATCCTATGTCCGCAAACAAGGACCCTTTCCAAGCCCGCCTTAGGCAACTGGCTGCGAAGTTTGACTCTTGCTTGCACAACGCGCCGCTCTCGGACAGTGAACTGCTTGAGCTCTATCGCTCCGTCAATATTCACGATAAAATAGCGAAGGAGGCCGCGATGCCAGAGCCTAACTTACGTCACCTAGTCGTACTCTGCAACATGAACGACGCGATTACTCTCGGACAATACCAGATATGTACACGTGCTCCCAATATTAAACAACCTCCATCAATTACTTCAAAATGAAGGCCTCCACTGCTGCCATGATTCTTGCCTTCACGGCTGGCATGTCCTTTGCCGCTCCCACTCCTGATGCCAGTGCTTCCAAGCGTGAGGCCGAGCCTCGACGCGGACGTGGTCGTCGCATTGGTGACGCTCTTGAGGGTGCTGCCGATGGAGCCCGTCTCGTTGGTGATGCATTGCTTATCAACGACATTGTTCAAAATCAAAAGAGAGATCCCCAGCGTGGACGATGCCGCCGAGTTGGAGATGCCCTTGGCGGTGCTGCTGACACGACTGGAATCATTGCGGATGGACTGGTCATCAACGATATTGTGAACCCGCCTCAGAAGCGCGACCCTCAGCGTGGCCGTGGTCGCCGAGTTGGGGATGCTCTTGAGGCAGCAGCTGATACCACTGGGCTTGTTGCGGACGGACTGGTCATCAACGATATTGTCAACCCTCCTCAGAAGCGCGACGCTCCGAAGCTTAATGCTAGGGCGTGCGCAGCGGAGCCCGGAAAAGACCCAATGGAGTGTGACGACGTAATTTTCTCAAAGAGGGAGCCCCAGCAAGGCCGCGGACAGGTAGGGGATGCGGAAGGCTTGCCTCAAAATAGTGCGGACGACCCTGGCAACATTCTCTCGATTAGTCAAGAAGTATCTGAATAATCAAGGCCTGAGCATAAGGCTTAGAGATTCAGTCTTTGCATGTGGGAGGGAGTCTTAGTGATGGGGAATCTCGCAGACGAAGCTCTACTAGAGCTTCCAGTTTAAGAAGACCGGATGGGGGAGTAGCAGGGATTTTCTTGTTCCGTAATAGGTAGATCTTGTTTGGGCGTTTCTACTCATCCTAATAACCGACGACTAACAACCACGCTTATAACGTACCCAACAATGCTGGTATATGAAAGAATGGTCTATCCATTAAAGAAATCAAGGGCAAACGGGGAAAGGAAGCTCAGCCTCCGGGCTGGAGCCGATAACCCTGGTCGTTCGTGAGCAACTGAGCATGCAAGTCGTGCGTATTATCTGGTAACATTTTGGCTATGGTTTATTCATTCCATAAAGAAATCACGTTGGTCATAATGTGACAGGGATTGAATGTTAGCAGTGGTTGTCATATCATCTACTTCATTGTCAATGACGCCTTCCCGCTGTATTACTGACTAAACAATCTTTGGCACCCTCTCACGATGGAGCCGCCCTACTGAGGGCGGAAGAAAAGTGTTGCGATGCTCAAAGGCAGCCTAATACCTAATACTTACACGATGCAAGACAAATCGGTAAGGGGCGTCCTGTAATACCCGTGACAGCCCGTACTTTAGGCAGCAGCCTTGACGTAACTTCCACATTTAAGCTTTGGATATTTCTTTTGTCACCGGTTCTGTTCTTGAAAATCTAATGATTTGTTGATCGTGCGGGTCTAGCTGGGTGACACGGCAGCTAATTCTTCGGCAGATGACAGGAGTCGATCAGTACTGAAAAATCCGATTGACGGGCACCTAATGATTTAATCCCGCTGTTGCTTTTCAAAGACGTCAGTTGAATGTCACCTGCGTGCATGGACACGTACCATTGATGATTCTCGGCGATGGGGGTTTTCGTCCTCCCATCCTTTTCCCGAAAACTGGCTCCATCATTCCAACGTCCACTACACTCAACCAAACGTCGCCCTGCTACCCCTGGTAATATCATGAGGTGCAGTTGGATGATACCCACCTTCAACAGGAGATTGTCGACCAGGAACATGGTGGGTCTGGAGAAACGAAGCAGGAAAACAGCGTGTAGATACTTGCCCCCATGATATAGCTAACCGGTTTCCCACGTGGTCAGCGACTCGTTTGGCTCGGCATCCCAACGCTTTTTAGCCATAGTGGGGAACATGTTTACTTTTGTGAGAATGGTAGTTGCAACCGGTGCATGGAAGAAATTGTTTTTTAGCTTAGGTATGATTATATCTTTATTCAAGAACAGTCAGTTCTTGCACAAAACACCTAAAAAGAGAATCAGATAATCCAAGCTCTAGTTTCCCTACGTGATAGGCCACTTCTGTATCCCAGCGCGCAAAGACTGTGTGGGGGATGTAGAGACGCCAATCAATCGTTGAAAGAAACGCTGCCTCATTGCTATTTATCTCCCTTGAGCTAAGTCCTGAGAGCCTGGCCCATTCTCGCGTCGAGGACCCTCGCTCCTGGGTGAATTTCCAGCCCAGCATGAGTGCAGAGAGGAACATTCGCCGCGGGCATTGCAGCACCCGGAGCTTTT
>JAQGEP010000463.1:0-20976 GCA_028476805.1 Acrocalymma vagum
AATGGAGACATGAGATGATCGACGAGCAATTGCCTGGGAAGCAGAAGCGCCAAATGGTATGGGCGTCAATCTGGCTCGATTCTCGTGGCCGTCCTTATCGATCACCCCTTATTATTATGACGAGGGACCCAAGAGCGAAGCGTAATAGTTATACAGCATGGAGCTATTGCTACGCTCTCGAGCAAGGCCTTCTTCCGTCGTATGGTCGACGTCGTAATCGATTTATGCAAGATAATGCTCGAATACACACAGCAGATCGTACGCAGGTGTTTATAGAGATACACAATATTTGGAAGGTGGACTTTCCACCCTATTCGCCTGACCTTAATCTAATCGAAAACCTATGGTGGATACTTAAAAGAATCCTCCATAAAATCCATCCTGAATTTGACACTTTGGGCGACAGTGATGAGGAGTGGAATCGATTTTGTGAGGGCTTAAAGGAGGCGTGGGAGTGTATACCTGACGATCTTATCTATAAGCTGATCACGAGCATGCCGCGACGACTTGCAGCTTGCCGACGCGCTCGTGGCTATCAAACAAAGTACTGATCTACAGCTTCATGTATATACACGAATTGACTATATTACTGCTTTGTTGCTGCTTGAAATCTGCCCTGCTGAATTCACCCCTGTCGGCTGAAGCTCGGCTGAAATGGGCACTGTCCGAAAACTTTATTGCACCGACTGTATTAGCATTGCATAAAAAGTGACAGGATAATATGAAATGACTACGAGTCAAAAGTTGCTTTCCAGATAAATAATAAAACAGAGATACTTACTATCCTCTCAACCCCTTGAACTCACACCTTCTCCCTTCCCAAGCTTGCTCCCAAAATACAACCGTCGTCCCCACCATACTACCCGCCAAGCCTAAAAAGCACACAAGCAACAACACAGCATGTTCCTCATGAAACCTCCGAGTATCCAACCCCGCCAGCAACACCAAGCCCACGGCCGCAACCGCGCCGCTGATAGCGGAAAGGATTGAAAGAACTTTTTTCCAGCGTGGGTCCCAGTGGATGTTGTGCATGTGGGGACTGTAGCGAGAAAGGTGGACGAACATGAGGGTGGGGATGTAGGTGAGGGTTGTGAGGAGGGTGCCGATTAGGAAGAGGGGTTTTGTGGTGAAGGCGGCGATGTCGGAAATGAATCTGTAAGAGGAGGAGTTAGATGGTGATTTAGTCTATTCGCTTTATCTTTTGAATATGTGGTATTATGCGCAGGCAGCAGCTAGACATGTCGCTCAATCGGATTTGATATCACGTTAATGTTGCCGATATGCTCTGCTGTCAATCCACTCATTTCATTGCGAACCACCAGGAAATCAACGCTGTCTACGACAAGGAAAAACAATCAGTAACCAAAATTTACATACGCAACATAGGGATTCTGCTGCCCGGGATACCTAGGCATTCCCTTCCCCACCCACGTCAAAAGCAGCGCTGCAAGCGTAACAAACCAACTCGTCCCCGCCACGACAGGGAAAAGCCATTGGTAGCGCAATGGGATCGGATTGCGAAAACACATCATTTTGTCTAAATGCGCGAAGTCAAAACAACTGGGGAACGAGGAGCTAAAACAGCGAAAAGAAAAGGGTTATGGAAGCGCAAGAGAAACAAGGCTGAGCAAATGGCGTTGTTGGGGTAGCGTATCGAGTCACGTTGGAGGCGGGAGATTTGGTATTTGTAACGATGACGTCGTATCGTAAGACACGCAGAATTAAGCATGCAAATATAGAAGAAATGTTCCGAGGCGTTAATCGTGGATTTGGTTTAGCGTGAATGGTGGCTTCTGGCAATACATGGGTAGTCCTACGTATTCTATACCGAGTATACTACCATAGGTACTATAGCCTACATCTCCTAGCGTTTTAGCTACCTAGCATTACCAAATCTTAGACTGTCCATCCTGGATAGTCTTACAGGTCCACATCCAGTATCCGTAAATCCTCACACCCTAGTTAACATAAGTACCATTTCCTTCCCCATGCTCCTTAATCCAAGCAGCAATCGTCTGCTGCTGCCTCGCGACAATGTTCATCGCCTCATCCGTATCATAAAGATCGTACCATCCCGGACTCTCATGCGGCGGATCACCTGCCCATACCATGCCAAAATCATCCACATGCTGTGTTTCCGGCCTCCAGATGCCACCGTATGCCCATGGGCAAGCTCCGATGTAGGCACCGCCAGAACGGAAAGAATCCATGACTGCGCCGATGATGGTCTGTTCCAAGTTAGCATACACTCCAAACAAGGTTAAAAAAAAAGCGAGAGAAAGAGAGAAAGAAAGGGCGCTCCATACCTCAAAATATTTATCCTTATTCGTCGTATGCGCACTACTCAAATACGGATACTCCTTAAACAAATTCTCCCAATTATCCCTCGCCATACCAAACTCCTCCAAGAGCACCGGCTTCCCAATCTTCTTGGACCACTCATCCGTATCCTTAACAAACCCCGTCGCAAAGTCCTTTGCACGCTGCAAGTTCAACTCGGTCAGGTCGTACATGTTATAGATGCCCCAATTCTGCACCCAGCAGTGCGTCGTCGCGTAGTCAACTGTACTCATGTTATGCACTTGCTCGAAGTAATAAGGACCTTGTTTGCTTTCTAGTCCGACGCTGATGAGTTGCTTGGAGGAGAGACTGCGGATGTAGGTGGAGATGCGTTTTACCCAGGGGAACAGCAAGTCATCTGGATTCGGCTTCGCGTAGATGCCATTAAGTTCGTAACCCAGCACGTTTTCTGCTTGGGGCTCGTTGGCAAGTTGCCATGTCATGATTGTAGCGTCTTCGGTGTACAGGCGTCCGTTTACGGTGTTTTTCCGACTCATTACCGTCTTGATGTGGTCTTTGTACCATGCTTCTGCTTGGCTATTGTTGTAGATGAGGTTTGCGAACTCGGTGAATTTGTTGTAGGGAGCTGCGTTTATGCCTTCTAAGGTGTAGGCTCCCCAGCCTGTCCGCGGTGTTTTGCGTTGGGGTGGCGCGCTGAGATTCCACGATGCGGGATAGGGAATGGGTTCGTTGTTGTTGGCCCAGCTGACGAATTGCGCGAAGCCGCCCGACCATTGCCATTCGTTTCCGAGGGTCATGGTGGCTCGCATTCCTCTCTTGGACATTTCGTCTAGGCAGCGGTCGAGTCCTTGGAACACTTTTTCGTTGTACTTCCCGGGTGCGTCGAGAAGAGGTGGGTTCATGCGGAATGGCTGTGGTGTTGGAGCGCCCTCGGATGAGGCCATGATGCGCAAGTGGTTTACGCCTTTGGCGGCCATTTGATCGAGTTCGGTGACAAGGCGTGAGTAGTTCCCTCCTTGAGATTCGTCGGCGGCGAGATTCAGACATGACCAGTAGTTCATTCCTTGTACCCAAGTGTCAGCCATGGTGTGTACTCTCAACCATGCCTTTAGTCCTACCAGTGATATAATGCAGCCCCTTCGCATCATACAACCGCAACCCCTTGACATGTACAAAATCCTCGGGATCAGTCGCATGATGATATTTCTTCGGATGTTTCTTAAGCCCAATTGCCGCGGTCGCAGTCGCCAAAAACGCCGCCGTTACCAGCAGCAATCGCAGCAGCGCCGCATTCATCATCCGAGAAGCCATTTGTCGATCGAGAAACTGACAGACTGACAATCGAGCAAACAGTAGCCTGCCCCAATTAATAGCTTTCCCCAGACCTGTGCTACATTACGCTATATATAAGTGGCATATGGATAGCTCCGCACATGTTATTGACATCATACCGGTTAAAGAATGCAACGACCTGCTGGATTCGGCAAAGCGGAGAAGCCTTGGTTGTGCATGCGTGTAATATATTTTTGCCCGACGCCGTGTGGTGCGCTTTCATATCTCCGAATAATGCGGGGAGAGTTCGGGAGGGGAGAATAAGCTTCCAACGGCTCTTTTCTTGTTTTTGTGGCTGTTGTGCTTGGTTTTCTTGTATGTGCCTTGGATTGGCGTGATAAAGGTACCATAAGTACACATCTTATTTGACGCAACACAATGCGCAAGAACTTTCCCTGGGAGAATGCGGGGAGTTAGCATTACAAATATTTCTAGCCTCACCAGAATAAAAAAACAAATCACAAAGGCCCAGTGCGGGCTCTCCCTAATGCGCAATTATTGCTTTACCTAAGTACATAGCAATGGAAGGAGGTGCAATGGATACGAATCAATACAGGACCATAACTAGCGTTGTAGAGTCACTCATATCACCCAAGAAGCTTGAGGATAAAGCAGTGTTCCATATAACGCTTTATTTATTTCTGTATTTCGTAGATTCATTCAAAATTTCGATGCTGCAAGACGCCTTCGACATTGAAACGCTGTATTGAACGCTCTCACACTGCAACCATGAAGGGAACAACTTGAAGGAGGGACACACGTAATCGCATTTTTGGAGACGTGATCACCTTGACAACTTGACGTAGGTGTTTTGTGGCTAGCTGTTACAATACATAGTGAAATCGTAACAATAGAAGATCTGGACGGCCTGAGCTACAAGTAACAATCTATTTGGAGAAGTGATTCCTTGCTAGTAAGCACAGTCGTACAGTTATTCCTAGAGCAGGTTGATTTTCATCGTTGTCACATCTCAACCTTCGTCTTTAAGACATATTTGTAACTTGTTTGTGCGATTCGATGCACCTTAGTAGTATTTCTACTGTCTTTATCCAAAATCATCAAACAAGTGTTGATCTTGAACGCCTTGTGTTACGGAGCTAGATTGACGATCGTGCGGCTGAATCAATATAACCACCAACTCATCAAAGGAGGTTAGTTGCTGCGAGTACGAAGAGATTTTCGTAAGCACTATGTTACCACATCCGAGTAGCAGGATATTCGAAGCTCTACACTCCTGATCGGCGTTTCTTTTCGAAACGAAGTTTCTGCGACTATGGCGGTTCTCGCAAGTTGTATACGGTGAGAAAGGATAGCGTCTCGCGACAATGATCGCAAAGACTAGGATGATCGCAACTGATATTTGGCGGTTGATTGTACTTTTCAAATATAAAAAGGCCATCGAGTCCTCTTGTTTTATTTCTATTCAAATCCTTCACAACCTCATTCACATTCACAAACTCTCAAACAATCACGAAACTCAACAAACAACTCTTCAACCAATCAGCAACCATGCAATTCTCCAACATCCTCACCGCCCTCTTCCTCGCCAGCACTGCGATGGCTTGCGCCAATGGCCCATACGCCACAGGCTCCTACTGCGATGGCACTTGCATTGGCGCCCATCGATGCGGTGGTGACAATTGGGTAGTAAGTCCATCCAACCCTGACAATCTCAACGATGGGAAGTATACCTATTATGAGAAGGCGTGCTGATATGTGAATAACAGATTGAGTGCAAGGATAACAAGTGGAACGCCATTCAGCAGTGCACTCACTGCAAGTGAGGAGCTTGCCAGTAAATCAGACTCAGCGGTGAGTTTGAATGCTGTAATGTGGTGGCTCTTCTGACTCTTATAGTAAGTGGGTTGCTGCCACTAGAGAAGGGGGGAATTGGCGAGGTCAGTGGTGGTGATGCGGGAATTGTGGAATGATTATTTATCATGGACATTCGTTAGATAGGCGAAACTATAAAATGTTGTCTACAAAACCACTCACGTATTCCCCAACATCTGAAGCATATGTTATGAAGTGATTGTATTGAAGTGCAATCTAGTACATCGTGGGTTTACAACCTTTGTACTGGTTGAATCTGATCTCCACTCAAAGAACAAATGCAATAAGAATACTACAGAGATTTCGAAGAACCTAGACTTAAAGTCTCGGCACCCAATGGAAATCCAAAACGCTTAAATAATGAGAATGAAATATAATTTATTTATTTTTCCGGTTTTTTGTTGCTTATTTTTCTGTCTAGTGCCTACGCAAACTACCACAGACACTGAGCTTTTTGCGAGACAGCTACACTGTCCAAAATTCAACACCGAAACGAATTGTCAACAAAGACAGAGACCAGTAAAAACGCTAAAACAATCTTGGAAATTCGTGTGAAATAATCTGCCTTACATCGCCACTCCAAATACCAACAGCTCAAAGGTTCTGATCCTCCATTCTCTTCAACCTTTCAAACAGCGTAACAAAAGCAGCCGGCTCCTGCGCCCCACCAATCTCAAATTTATCGTTAATCATGAAATTAGGCACGCCATGGATATTCTGCTTATACGCATCCTGTACCTCCTTGTCCACCTCAGGTCCGCCCTTTCCAGAAGCAAGCCACTCCTTAGCTTCTTTCTCATCAAGACCCGCCTTCACACCAATCTGAGCCAAAACATCCTGGGAGGTAATATCTTGTTCGTTCTCATGATATGCAGCAAGCAGCTCTTCCACAACGCGCGTCTGCATCTGCGGGCCTTTGGTCTTTCCAAGCTGAATCAAGCGGTGCGAGTCGCGGGTATTTCCAGTCTTTCCGCCGGTCTTGAAATTGATGCCTTCAGCCTTGCCGATCTGGGCCATGCCGGCAGACATTGTTTTCCAGCGCTCTTCGCCAAATCGGGACTTGAAGTACGAGAGCTTGTCCACGCTCTTCGGAGCCTCCGGGTTAAGGTAGAAGGGGAACCATTCTGTGGAAAAGGTGTCGTTTGACTCTGGATTCTTTGCTTTGTAGGCGTCAATGCCTTTTTCTAGTCGCTTTTTGCCGACATAGCACCATCTGAGAGGCTGGTTAGAGTGATGTCATCAGAAAATAAAGTACTACGTGGTGAAATGCTTACGGACACACAACATCGGACACGATTTTGATGTTGAAATTGGTCATATTGCGGAGACTTGGTTTGAGAGCCACGGTGAAAAGAGTGTTCGGTACCTTTTTGAGCGACTCGTGTCGAGTTTGTCATTGGCCGGTATTGGTCCGTTATATGGATGACTGCTGACAAATTAGATGGGGGAGCTCGCTTTGCGCTCGGCCAGATGATCGCCGTAAATTCCGAGCTGTTCCGGAGCCCCGCAAAGGTGCAATTCCGCGATGATAACATTGGAAGAGTCCAGAAGAGTTGCTAATTCTATGTTGGGTGCTTGGCGAAGTGGTTGGATTCGCTTTCAGCATACAGTCTTCATGGCGTAGATGAACTCTGCGAACTGAACATTATCGCAGCCGAATGCCCGGCTGTTGTCTTCTTCGGGCGGCATGTATAGCACATCGAACATCTCTTCAAGGCCTTGTCTTTCTAGCCATAGTCTGATCGCTCTGTGCTCGAGCCTTGCTCTGCCTTGTACCCACCAGAGATCCATAGTATCTAACTTCTTAAACCACCATCCCAGCAACATGACAGCACGGGGGTCTTTGTTCTCGACCGCGTGGAGGTAATCCGTCTTCATGAACGCCATGAACGACAACAGGGAGAGGATATTGCTAAAGGTAGGAGGAAGGCTCTCGATTCGACAGAGAACTAGTAAAGGGAGGCAATAAATGTTATTCGTAATCGTACAATCCGGGGTGATATCAAAAAGTTCTTTGAGATGTTGTCGGTTCGCCGGTATATGGCTTTGGTCGAGCCACTCCGGGCAGACACTGCAATGGTTCTTCTGTGCCAAGGGAGCAAATACACTGTCCGAGCGTGTTGGGTCAGCAATTTGCCAGATCGCTTTCTTGCCATCTGACAGTTTTAGCCAGTTTAAGTCATTTGGCTCCGGCGGCTTGAGTGGCCACGGTTGTTCTGCTATGGGTGACTCGACATAGGCAAAAACTATAGTGCTAAGAATTGCACCAGCAGCCCATATCGCGTCGCGGGAGGAAGGTACAATTGGTTGGGATAACACGTAGTTGAAGTGTGTTGTTGCTGTATTCCAGTGGCACAAAGACAAGTGCCACTGTCTTGCTGAGAGTTCGCATGACTGTGACAAAGTTAGGTGCGCATCGTGCATCAATGTAATACTGAGAACCATATGCATGAGAAATGGGTGCTATTGGCTCTAGTCAGACGGAGTGTTTCTTGATATTAGCTAAACAGGGGCAGAACACTAGCACCATGGGACCTTGCATTAGACAGACGACAAGAGGCAGCCCATGCAACACGTGGAACCCCAGTTTGGTAATATGCCAAGTCCATAGAGTTGGGATCGCAAGTGTTTACAGGATTTGGACATATATATATGGGTGAAAACGTACCGTAAATGCCAGCCTACTTATACAGTCTCGATACACATCTACACTGTGGGAATTCCCAATCGTCTTGATCGTTCTATCCTGGAATCTGGATAATATATCGAAATGGCTTTCATTAAAGCGCCAGGATGCGTTTTCATGAAAATACGATGGTTGAATGGGCGATTCAGGCCTTACATCCCAAGGACTGTTAGAGAGTGCAGTGTCAATCATAGCAGTCATCGTGGAAGTCATAGAGGGCAAGTGGGAATCCAGATATAAATTAAGCTCCCATAAGTTGCCTGAGGGCAGTGGCTTCGTTGATTCTGGCGTCGGGGAAAGCTCAATTTGGAAGGCTCCTTGGGCATCGAGGTTCAAAGCAGACTGTGAGCCATCATAGTCACATGCTACACCATACGAGGCGCATTTTTTACACTTTGGGCGGCTCTCATCACACTAAAACAGATCAGATATACAAAGTCGGATGCAGATGTCCGATTCTTACTTTGATTCGTCTCAACTTGCAATTCCCGCATCCTTTCCGAGACTTTGCATGCGCCCTACGCTTCCTATCGTATCCTGGCTGGCGGGTTTGTGCTATATCCACCATGGCGGTCCAATCAGATCGGTGTTCTTCCGTTTGTGTGTACTCTATGTTCCAATGCGAGATATTCGTTTTCCTGCCACTGTGAAGGTAGGGAAGTATCGAAGTATGAAGGCGAGGACACTAGCTTTTATTCGTATCACGGCACAGAAAATGTGGGAGAGCCCTCCCCCCCTTTTTATGCACACTGCTGCAACTAATTGGGACTTAACGCGTGGCGCTTAAAAGAAATGGTAGATCTCGGACGAGCGAAACAATGAGGTTGAGTCTGCGAAGGATTTAACGGTGTGAGAGGGATCCACCGGATCCGTGCTAATATTTCGATCTAACCTCCTTTCGTATTTGAGCAATTTACAGCTGCTGATTGGGTCAATGTCAGACGTCTGACACTGTAGTCGCAGGCAACGGGTCTATGACAACAATTGCCACCGCCTTCTAGAAGAAGTCTTTTGTTTACGCCTGAGTCCATTCATAGGAGACCCTTTGGATTTTGCTGTGCCGGAATGTAATTCCTAAAGGCTAGGTAGTCATAAACCCTAATCCCGAAAATGCTGTACCCCATGTATAAATGTTACCTCCTCGATCAACGACGTCCAGACCTAATCCCATCCCTTCGATCGGAATGGGCCTTCTGAATTCAGAATCATCCAAGATATTCCATTTCTACCATCGCTTGACCCCAGCGCAGAGCGTGAAAGATGCTACTTCCAGCTCCGCGACAAAAGCATCTCCCCGAAGGGCGCCCACATCCAACCATTGTCCCACTCCAATTTGGGCACCTGGGCCACTTTGCGAAGTGTATACTCTTTTCTATCAGGTCGTACATTCCTAATATTTCGCTGCAGGTGTGTTATCATATCAACAAGAATTCCCAGAAATGGTATCTCTTCACGTTAGGTGCAACCTAATTCGCCTATCACCTGTGAGAGGCTCGCTGTTGCAGCTGCTCTCTGATCCTCCGGAGGCAGCTCGCTCACGAAGTTCTCCTATTTTGGATAATGTAATACGCGTATTGCGGTAAGTAAACTAAATTATCGTGAGTATATCCAAATATCATTTGGGATATTCAACCACGAATATGCTTCGATATTGCAAAGGCTTTTGCCCCGGTTTCAAATGGGATGTAGTTGACGATAGATTAAATGTCATACGTGGACCAAGGACGTTCTCTATAGTGGTGTGTAAATTTCATGTCAGTATAAGCCATGCAGTCTGGAGTATCTAGTCAATGAGAGCCGATTGATCAGCCGAATGTTACCTACTAAGTAGAAATAATGCAACGACTCCATCCGATAACGACCGAAAATTCGAACTATGCCTGCCCATCTTCTACATCCTCCGTGAATATCACCGCTCATCCAGATGCGAAAGTGCTAGAACATTTTCACCACTCTTTTCGGGTCCAAGAGGTTTGTGTCTGGCGTCTCTGTATTAGTGGACACTTTCTCTCAGAGTTTGGTAACTTTCCTCTATGTACCTAGGTAAGTGATATCCACTTTACCTAGCATGACTTATCACACACCAAAAAGACGGTATGGAGAAATCTGCACATCAGCTGATGCCGCACAATCTACTTGTCCAATACCGAGCTATTATTCAATGGCGTGAAACAACTTCTATGTTCAACAAAAATCTGTGCCACCATGCAGCCTCCGCACGAAGAGGAGGATAACGCCCAGACACACTGCCTAGGCCTTAATAGAGAAACAGGCAATAGAATACAATCCGGTTTCATGAATATACATTGAGACATCCCGCTTTTTTCTCCATTATTTTGGATAGCTAAAGTAGGGTGCCATAGATGGTAAGTGAAGTCCGGTTGGGGTGGGGCAGCGCCATTCAGTCCCCCGATGGTGGTTGCTCAACATACCAAATGAGAGTAGGAGCAGCCAAAACCGCCAAGGCTATTTAACAGGCTGCTCAAATATTCCGCACTTCAAAAAATAGAAGGTAACAAAACGAGGTATGCTTTATTGTCCTCTCTACAGGATAAAATGTGTCAAAACTAACGAAGCTGTTCAGGAGAGCAAACCAACCTAAAGCATTCATACGGTTATTCTATGGATGCAAGAGCTCCACATAGTCTCCACCCATGATCGATCATCATCATCTTCTAGAATTTGGTGACGAGTCAGCGTTGCAAATGTCAGACAATAATCAAAGTCATCACAGCGAGCCGGATGATGAAATAGCTCAAGCCCAATCAGCAACATCGTCTTCGCCGACGTCTTTTCCATCAATATCGACTCCATCGATATTGCCTGCATCATACAATCCACATTTACTAAGAGATAACACCTGGATATTCGACACTGGTGCTTCTCGACACATGAGCGGCATCAGGTTGGATTTCGACTACATGAGAAGGCATTCGGGGTGTATCACTATCGCCGGTTCGGGAAAGCTGCCAATTCTTGGAATTGGTACAGTCAAGATAGGATGCAAGCTTTCAAATGGTGGCACATCCATTGTAAAGCTGAGAGATGTGCTATTCAGCGAGGAGCTACATGAGACACGTCTATTCAGCTGGTCATACGTGCGGAACACAGGAGTCGAGCTCAGGGCTAGAGGTGATTCTCTATCCCTGGTCAATTCAAACGGAACAGAGGTTTTGTGGGCGAAATTCGAAAATGGCTTGCTGCGAATTCAGCATTTCGAGTTTAGAAACTTTGATGATCTACCCCTTCAAGGAGCACAAACGGCCACCACATCAAACCCGTCGACCCAAATTCAGGTTTACCGGGCTGCAAATTACGCCATGTTCGAGAATGCATCTTGCATACCAGCGAATTCCAGCTCTTCATCTTGTCCATTAATGTCGATTGAATGGCCTATGGGTACGCCAGATTATTCTTCTAGACCGAGAAGTCCTCACGAGCTATCCAACAGTGTGACCCCAGCCGATTCTCACGACTCTACAACTACCCACGTATCTCTAAATGATGCAAGCTCCAACATGCTCATCAGTTCAGATGACACTACGGCAGTCTCCGGCAGTACTTCCGAAGTCAAAACCATGGTTCGCAAAAGTTTCGAATGCGAAGATGATGAGATAGTTCTCCCCCAAAATTAATTATATTTTTGACACTGTTCTGATCCCGTCTTCTTCGGATTCAAGCTGAAGTACGTCAAGCATGATTCGTTTTCTTGTCGGATTTTCCATCTTATGACTTCTTTGTATATACGTCTTCATTAATACAGTTGAGCCGGCTTCTCACCAGCCTCTTGCCTCTGGGAACGTTGATACTCGCAACGAACTCGGAATCAAAAACTGACGAAGATAAGCAATGCACGCACAAGGGCTCTCTTCATTATTGCCATAGAGCCTCGTGGTAATACATACTCAACGCGCCATCGACGACCAGAAAAGCAGCGAGGCGGCATCAGTGCTATCCTATGATGACCGTATCAATACGTTCTTATTATAATAAGCCACTCACATGAGGTAGCTCCTCACATTACACAGCTCTTATTACTTCCACCCCATGAACCTAATATCACCACGCACTACATACAACCGACGTCAAAATAACGTTCAACCCATATGGTCTCGCGATCCCGGACCAAGTTCATGCGTTTCAACTCTCAGACCAAGTGTCACTTCTTCGATAGGGGCATGTACCTTGTTGACAGTAGCGAGATAGGAAATCCCTGCTTGTAGTGTGAAACTTGACGTTTCCCCACCGCATTCCACCTCATCATCCGTAAGAACTGGTGTGGTCAAATTTCTTCATCAACTACAATTTATACCACCATTGCTCAGTTTCCAATAGGCCCACTGCAATGGCATGCTCTTTAAGTCTAGAGGCTGAAACGTCGCCTTGTTCTGATCCCATCGTACTAATCTTACTAGATAAAGTCACCACCTCAACGGTTCTCCTCAGACCCGGCTAAGGCATACGGGAACTCACCAGAACAGACCTTCTCTTCTCCTAGCGACCCAGCCCTGTCCGTTCCTTCACCATACCACCCCAATCCACAAAAGCAACGAAAGATTTTTCGTTCATTCTCTGACAAGTTGGCTTTCATGCTCGCCACCGTCCCAACGCATACCAAATATCCCTCTGATCCCTAATGATATATTCCCCGCTCCTCACTCACTCCTCTACACCCGTATATAGATATGAAATGGTGATAATAGTGATAACAATAGAGCACGTTCCACAGTTCCACACGCACGCATAACGACTTCAAAATTCACCGCCTGGTCATAAAAAACAAGTGAAGCGTAACCTATTAACATTATCCACTAACGTACTTTTCTTTCAATCACCAACCCACAGTCCTCACCTTCTTCCCTCAACTAAACAAAACCAAACACAAACCCCCAATCCAAATCCAAGCAGTCCACCCCCTCAAAACATCTCTCCTCTCCTCTCCTTTCCTGTCCAATCCAACCCAATCCCACCCGCTCCATCAGAATTCCTCCCAAGAAATTAACACACAGTCTGTAGATCACATGGCATCACATCAGGTCTAGACCTAGATAAAAAATTAAGATCTACTTACAGTGGTAGATCTCTCGAATGTTGATCAAAGACAAATGCAAAAGCGCGATCAGCATCTCCCCCAGAAAAGTTTCCTACCCGGGGACGATCATATGTTGATCAGATCGAGACTATCAATGGAGAAATGAGACGACTAAATCTAACGGCGGTGATCGTCATGGCGAGATCAATTGATCATCCTGATCGTTCAAAGATCAACCCAGCTTAACAAGGACCATGTTACAATATATCGTACGTGCACCTAACCGTCAATTAAACATACAAAACGAAAGACATCACGAACACATCAAGACATTATCAAGCACTCAGGTCAGAAAATTTGGAACATGCAACATGTTATTTCACTTATATTAACACTCACTCACTCACTCACAAGACAGGTCACTCCACCAAGCCACCAGCCAAAAAAGAGGATTTGCACTATACAGAATAAAATTTAAATACTACAAACGAGGTTTGAGGATATGCACCAAGTAGACAGCGCGGGAGCATCGTACATGCATCTAAAGACGATGTTAAAAATACCGTCTCAATATAAAACAATGACAAATGAAATATAAGAGAATTTCCCCTCCCTATTCCGGCAAATAAAAGAGACATACCAGCTAGAAGAGAAGATGAAAAGTAGCGTTGGTATTTTTTGCCACACATAAGAGCGCCAGGAGCATGCAAACGCCAATCCATTTCCGTTTCCGTTTCCCCAACTTCTGCCTCCGCAATGATTGATCATTCCGCGTCGTTGCTTAGTCCAGGTAAAGGCACTTATGCGCTGGCATAGACCTTTCCGAGGCTGGAGAGGCCGTTGCCAGAAAGGAGCTGCTGGTTGCCAGTGCCAACCATGAACCAGGCGTAACCCTGGACGTCGCTGTTGCCCTCGAGGTAGGTCATGCACTTCTTCATGAAGTCAGCAGCCTGCTCGTCAGAAGCAGTGCCAGGGTTAAGACCGATCTCAGTGACCCAGACGGGCTTGCCACCGGCCTTGACAGCCTGCTCGACGTGGGACTGGAAGCGCTCGAAGACACCCTCGTTGTAGTCGTCGTAGAAGTGGATGTTGTCGGCGTGCCAGGTGGCCTTGGTGCAGCTGCTGCGGAACTTCTCGAGCCACTGGAGACCCTGGCCGTCGAGGTTGCTGTTGGAGACGGAAGGACCGATGATGGTGACATCGGGGTGGGAGGAAGCGATGGGGTTGGTGTACTTCTCCATCAAGTCGCAGACCTGCTCAGGGGTGTAGTTGTCCTGGCTAGGAATATCAGGCTCGTTGAAAGCCATGACAGCCTTGGAGCCAGCCTTGAAGGAGTCCTCGATGACGTCGAGCCACTGCTGAGGAGTCTGGTAGAAACCTTCAACGGAGAAACGACGGAGCATAGGAATGAAAGGAGTGGAACCGAGGTCACCCTTGGGAATGGCCTCCCAGTTGTAGGCGAAACCGGCACCCTCGAAGGCGCTGCAAAGGCTGGCATCCTGGTAGGCAAGACCACGCTTACCACCAGAGTAGCCGGGAGAGTTACCGGCGGGGGTGGAGGTAGCAGGGGCAGCAGAAGAGACAGGAGTGCTCTTCACGGGAGCGGCGGTGGTGTAAACAGCCTCCTTGGAGGGTTCGGCCTCCTTAGAGGGCTCTGGCTGATAGACAGAGTACTCAGCAGGAGAGGAAGAAGCGGGCTTGGGCTGCTCAGCGGGGTACTCAGCAGCGGGCTTGGTGGGAGCAGGGACCGCAGGCTTCTCGGAGGGCTTGACGGTCACGGTGACCTTCTCGCTAGCAGTCACATAAACGGTCTCAACACCGCAGTACTTGCCAGTAGGAACCTCGTTGACACCAACGGAGGCAGCGCTGGAAGGCCAGACGGTGATGGTGGTGTAGGAGGTAATGGTGCTGGTGGTGGTGGTGTCCTCGTGGTCCTCCTCCTCGTATTCGCCGCTGCCAGTTGGCTTGGGCTCGTTGGCCTCGTAGACGGTCTTGGTCTGGACACCGCCCTGAGGAGGCTTGGTGGTCTTCTCGTTGCCGGAGGGAACCTCAGTGCTCTTGCCACCAACGGGGTAGCCGTTACCACCAGCTGGCTTGGAGGGCTTGGATGGGTAGGATCCAGTACCGGAAGGCTTCACGGGGTAACCAGTGCCAGAGGGAACCTCACCGCCAGGAGGGTAGACACCGCTGCCCTCAGGAACAGAGGGAGTGGTGGAGGAGGGGGCAGGATGGGTGCCATTGTAGTTGCCCCATCCGCCAACGGGGTAGGGCTTGTCGGTAGCTTGGCTGGGAACCTCCTCGGAAGACGAGGCAGGGTACTCAACCTGGTAGCCACCACCGTAGTTGGCAGCACGCCTTTCGTGGAACTTGTTGTGCGAACCGACGTGAGAGACGGCAGCGGCGGAGGAGACGAGGGCCAAAAGGCCGAACTTCATCGCGGCGGACATTTCGATAATGCGGATGCTGTTGCTTCAAACTGGATAGTTATTGATATTGGATGAAAGGCAGTTTTTGCGGCGTCGAGCGGCAGGTATCGATATCACGGCCGACCAGGGCTATTGGTGTTGGCTGATGTCAAGGAAAGTGAGTCTGTAGAGACAATGAGTGGCACGAGCAAAAGCTCTAAACGAGAGTAAACGCAACAGCACCGTGGTGTGAGTGAGCGAAGGGTGGTGAAAACGGGGCGGACACGGGAGGGCTCGGTTGATATAGGACGGCGGGGAGGAGTAGGTCCCCCAGGTAGCGGCAGGGCCCTGGGTCCAGACAGATACGACCGACCTTGGTTGCCAGCGGCAGAGTGCCCAAAAGGAACAAACTTTTCAGAGGGCCCTGGTCACACCAAGACCGCCACAGCAATCAACCGTGTAGCCATTCAGGGGTAAGCGTCAGGCACCATTTCAGGGAAACGAGTAGCCTCAGCCATTCACAGCGCCCGGCACGCTCGCTGCCAGGAACCGTGCAGCTCCCAAAAAGTGTTTGGCTCTTGTGCGATCCGCGTGACAAAAGCTTGTCTTCTGAACGGATCCCCCGTGGCGCTGTGCAATTTGGCGCCGCATGGCGCCGTCGTTTCAACATCCAGGTACCCGCCAGGGGCAGCAGCGACAACAAGATGGCCAGCATGCAAGCATGCCAGCAAGCGCCGAAGTGACCTGCCTCTGGAGACAAAAAGCGTTCCCTGATGTGCGGGCCCAAGTCGTTGATCTTTGTGCGCAGGTATGCATTGCTGGTGTTGCAGCTCGGTACTCGCGTGGCACTTTGAAATAATACACTTGTGGCATGCTCGAGTATCTCTCTACCACTTAGTAGTGGTGCTCTAGGCGATTTGACGAGTAGATTGAGCGCCCCCCCCGGACCGACTGGATACTACTCTTCCACTCGCTTGTTGCGCACCGTCCCACTGGGGCAAACCGGCCCAAGGCTCTTGAGAAATTCGACGAGTCGCTGGAAGGTTGGACGTCTGTGTGCCAATCTCGCCGGCACGGCCGAGCTCCCTAGAACAGCGCTTTCAGCCCGCTTGGCGAATGGATTGCTTCTTCATCTCCGTGCGTCGGCGGCGGGCCGCCGATTGTATAATTACAGCAGCAGCGACGGCCACAACGACAAGACTCAAATCTCAACCCGTTAAGATGAGCGATGACCGTTGCAAATGTCGCGCGACGGCTGTATAATGAGGTTTCATTTGGATACCTTCAGGGTGCGGGCGGACGGTGGGTACGACGAGGCGACCAAAGACAACTGCCAACAAACAACAACGGGGCGCCCGGACGAAGAGCGAGGCCCAGGCCTCTGTTGATCGATGATGTGGAGGTGCTTACGACAATGACTGACGCAGCGATATTTTTGAAAACCGCTCGCGCGAGTGATTCTCCGCTGCAGGGCCATCGAAAATTACCGCCGCGTTTCTCTTGCGTTGCACGACAGCGACAAAAAAGCATCCGCGTGCAGACGATTACTCACTTAGAGTGATGTGCTCACCTCCCTCACTGGAATCGTCGACAAATGCCAATCTACGGCCAAGCACCGCTATTTTCGTCTGCTCTCATCAGCCTTACTCTCCCAGCGCCAGAAGCTGCAAATTGTAAGGTTTTGTTGTTCGTTGCCAACTACCAGGTCATCATTCCATCGGGCCCTTCCATTAACTTGTTGCGATTAAGCCGCACACCGCGTGGCCTCCTTGCTAATACAATACCTGCCCTTTGTGTTATCACAAAAATAACACAGCGAGCCGGCTTCTTGCCGGGCATAATATAACAGCTCGTGATTCCGAACATGGGGCGGTCTGCACGTGCGTTTCTTTGGGCTGTGCAGTTCATTCAGTTCCCTCAGAACACGAGCCGTTGCCAAGTGGGTTTCTCATTTCATTTCTTATGAGCTGGGTGTTCCCTCTGAAAAAAGGGATTTCTGCGCAGGAACCCTTCGTCGAAGGGCCGTGCCAATCGAGAGGTTTCTGTCTCCTGGGTGAGTTGCTGTGTCTTGTCAGCGCAAACCACGAAGCTGTTATGGCCAGCCATTTGCTGGTATCGACAGGCCACATTCTCGGCTCAGCTCTGGCGGCGCTCCAGGCCATCAACAACGTCATTAAATCCCTGCCAACCATCTGTCCTGGATTTTACATTTTGGTGTTGTAACTTGCTCGGCCCCATCGGTTCTGATGGGGCAAGGCAAGGCGTCCTGGCCAGTCTTTTGTTGTAGCCCCCCAGCCCCTTGGACGATACAATGCTGGGCTGAGCTGGAAATTGTGCTAGCGGTAATCTTTGCGTAGCGGCAATGACATAACCGTATTGAAAAGCCGTTGACCTGATCGCTGGTTTTCCTGGGGTCAAACCTGGAGTCCTTCGCGCGTGTCGAGGTAGGACAGCCATCATTTCAGCACGCCGCGCCACGTTGTCGTCTCTCATTTTGCGCTCGTATACGACATGTCTCGCTCTATCCACTAACTTGGTGGTGTTCTTCCGTCATGTTATGGCGAAGCGCCGTTGCTAGCACGAAGTCGCGATCTGTCTTGACCTTAGGCGCCATCGAAACCGGCAAAGAATAGAGCGAGCTTGGATAGGCTGGGAGCAACAGCCACACCTGGTGTCGATGATGTACCGCATGACCGAAACGACTCGTAGAATATTGAAAGAGCGGCCGAATAAGGCAATGCTGAGCGGGCGCGAACTAAAACGGCTGCGTGATGTTCTCTAAGAGCAAGCCAGTGTTGATCGACATACCAGCAGATTCGCGAACCGTAGTATCCCATGCGACTGCTTGCTCAGGGGCCTTTACAGTACCATTGTAGGTAGACCATGATGGGTGGCTCACAGGAAATTGTCAGATGAGAAATACACTTACCAAGATATTGTGAATAAGGAGTCGGTGTCGTGTGAGTTGTCACTGTGACCAAGTAGATGACGGGGCGAAATTTGGGGTGGTTGTTCACCACACAGCGGTTATCGCTCCAGCATCCATGACGGGCAAAGTCGAAGATGTTCGCAGTGATTGGGAATAGGAGAGATAGCTGACATTGGTGAAGTAAGTGATGGAAGAGTGTCGCATTAAGAGGCACGAACGACATATATTACGGTGAAGGCAAGCGTGACGATATTGCGGAAGGAGCCTCCAGAGGAGGAAGCTACCAACAACCACCATGCAGCAACGGCAAGAGCAACTCACAACCTCACTACTGGTCTACTGGTCTACTAGTCTCCTGAGCGATTCACGGTCACAAGTACAAAGCGTAATGACAATGGAAGACGACTAGTAAATCCAAAAACGGCCCTGCTACCCTTAGTACCACCAGAGTCACAGTCACCTACCACCGTATTACATAGGTAGACACTTGAGCGCTGGGGATAGTCCGTCTACACAGAACATACGAGACACAATACAAATCTCGCACGAATCATCTTCCAGCACATATAAAATTATCAACATACACATCCGTATGACCAGTACGTCCACTCCTAACACCACCAGTAATTTACAGTAAAATTGCAGCCACACAGAGCGCACGCCCAGCACTAAACTAGTCCACTACCTCTCCATCCAATGACACACCATCACTTTACCAATTAGCGTAAATTTCCCTTTCTCCTTGGAAGCTATTTGCGGGCTATTTGCCCCAGGGGACACAACCCCTTTCCTGCCCGCGCTTTGCTGTGTCGATCTTTTGCCTTTTCCACGCCATCTCAGCTTTCTGGTGCCTGCCAAGTTTGTGCCAGACCGAGCGAGCGCAGTGCGCATGTACCAAGCCAATAACCAATACGATGATTTTCTTGATCGCTAGATTGGTTTTGTGATGGAGAGCGGGTAACGGCATGTGGCGAGTAGATGGATGCGGTACATGTCTAGCTGGAGACCGCGGGACAAAATGTAGAGTGTTAGTCTTGTGCGGGATGAATGTGCTATCGAGATACCGAGATGCAGATGGATAGCATACTGTGGAGAAAAAGATAGGATCATGCATGCACACTTATCTATGCACTATCTATCGATAAGAAATTTTCTTCACAAAAATCGTGCATTAGCCAGACACAAATGTACCTATCACACGTGCACACCCCTCGCCATATATCCACTTCTCATTTCCCAACAGCACAACGGCGAAACATCGCTCAAGTAAAACCCTCGCAAAATGCGCAAAAAGGACGTCATTTGGCATATAGACGTTGGATTTCGCAGCTGATGAGCGCATCGAAAAAACTTCAACGTGCATCGAACAACGCATCTCGACCCCACGGATCTCCTCCCGTCTTCCACACTGCTCAACATGCCCTAGCAATCCTCTTCCGCACGAATCTGGATTCTACAAACTGTACTTCAAACGCGCCGGCCCGTTCAACACGCACCTAGACTAAAGACTACACTGCTCGAGAAAATTCTGGCTCTGGCGATCGATCAACCCAACGGTTGTTGCGGAAGTGCCCTAGCGCTTCCGCTCCGCTGCGTCGCCACTGTTTCGCCAGTAAATCGAGTCGGGCTTTTCGGAGGGCTTTTATTGTCTTTCCTGCTTGCATGCATGCATGTATGCGTGATATGGGGGATTTGCAGTGTTGTGAAACGTTTAGCTTGAAGGTTATTTGGACGTTGGGTAGGTTATGGGGTTGTTGAGACGGTGGGTTGGCTCTGGGACATCACTTAGGAGAGAAAGTTAGGTAGTTTGTCTGATGTTGCTCTAAGACTAGATCTTTGGGACCTAATTATAGTACAGTGGTAGTTGCATTAACGCAATCGATAACGATTCTACAAAACTGTATTATGTCTCCTCAGCCTTTCCCAAACAAGAACATCCCAACCAAGTACTGTACACCAACTCATAGTCGCATCCTCATAATCAAAAACACAGCAAAAAGTAACCATTGCTAACAGACAGGTTGCTCAGAAACCCGCCACCCATATCAATGATCTATTTCTAGTACCTTCATTACCCATATACAATTCATCTTCCACCTACACGCTACCAATGACTATTCCCTTACATTTCACATCATCTAGAGCTCTACAGAATAACAATCTATCTGCAAATTCCTATCACCCTGTAAGTTTGTAGAATAGCATGTAATCATCTTTTTCTTCTCATGATGATTATACTGATAATATAAAATAAGTACCAAAGTCAATGCAGAGAAATGAGTACGGTACCAAGTACTAGCGTACCTCTCTGCAATGTATACGCAGCTCGCGATCATTTATTCCTCGAGTTTGCGAAATAGGTTGGTGTGTTTGGCTTATGTAGGAATATTTTATTTTGGAGTGTCGGGTATATTTTATTTTATTTTATTTACAAAGGAATTTTTTGCTCTTTTTTTTT
>JAQGEP010000464.1:0-20974 GCA_028476805.1 Acrocalymma vagum
TTACATTTTGCCAAATTAACGACTATTTGAAGGAGTACGGTTAGCTTACTAATCAATCCAATCTAATCAATCCGTCCTTCGTTGAAAATCCTATCCATCAATCCAATCAATCCGTGAGACGATATGCTAACAATCAATCAATCCATGACGACGAGATTGATTGGATTGATTGATAGCAACTCTGACTACCTCTGTCTTATGAAACTCGCATTTGTCGATATTAAGCTGAAGTCCTGCCCTTTATAGCGCCTTAAGGATAGAACGTATATGTCTCTTATAGTCTCGTAGGTTTGAGCTATAGATAAGGATATTATTAATATAGGCTATACGGAATACGTCTAAGAACGGTTAAAGGGCGTCGTTTACGTAGTATTGGAACGTGCTGGGTGCGTTGGCTAAGCCGAACGGTATTACTAGGTATTCGAATAGGCTATACCGTATATAGAATGTTGTTTTCTATTCGTCGCCTTCCGCGATACGTAGTTGATTAAACGCAGCGATAATATCAAGCTTCGTATAGTACCTTGCCTTGCTAAGTCTATCTAGAGTCTCCTAGATTAGAGGGATTGGGTAGCGATTCTTAATTATTATTACATTTAACGCGCGGTAGTCTACGCAGAAGCGTAAGCCTCCTCTAGGCTTTCTTACGAAGATAATAGGCGTAGCTACTGGGGAAGAGCTTACTTGGATAAATCCTTTAGATAAATTCTCGTGTAGGTACTTCTAAAGTACCTTTAGTTTAATAAGGGACATGCTATAGAGTGGGCCAAACTTAGGTTGTTCTCCTTCTTCAAGCTAAATCTTGTAATCGTAAGGTCTGTAGCACGGTAGTTTATTGGACTTAGCTCTAGAGAAGACTTGTAGAAGGTCATAGTACTCTATAGGGACCTTAGTAACTGGGTCCGTGTACTTCTTAGATTGTAGTGCTTTATTGATGTCTGCTATTGAGACTGCTATAATTTAGTAGCCGCGCCTACGGGATAACTTTAGCAGCGGAGCAGCCCTAATACAGTAAATATCTAGCTTAGGCAGAGATTTGAGCTCCTTGTCATCGTCGTCGCCTTGTGCGTCCTAGGCTCTCGTTACCCGCCCGCTAAGCATTAGTTCTTCGAGTTAGCGGTTCATTTTAGCGCGCTAGTATTTATATCGTTATTAGATTACGTGCCGTAGCCTCGCCAGCTATCGGCGTTTCATATAGGTAAGTGTAACCTCTTGCTTAGGCTGTTAGGGAAGAGGTTTTCGTATACAGCAGTTAGCGTATCTCCTTATAGTAAAGATAAGCCTCTTATTTGTGTAGTCTTAAATGACTTCGTGTTTAACTATCCAAGGTTGCCCAAGGATAATTTTATAACGACCCGTATTAGTTACGTAAAGCCGAATCGTCTTACTGTGGGTTTTGTGTCGAAGGGTTAGGTTAACAGTATAAGATACTTATCTACCTTTAAGTACAGTTCTAGTAAATCTAGTTAGGTAAATAATATACGGTAGCGGGTCTTAATACAGATTTAGGTTGCGCGCGAGCTCTCTATAGATGTATCCTATACTAGTTGCTCTAGTGTCTATAAGGGCGGTTAGATTACTCTTAATCGTGCCTTATTGAATAGAGGAAGAGATAGTAATACAGCGATTCCAATTATCCGAGCTTGATTTAGCCTATAGTTTGGCAGAGATTCGATAAATGCGCTATCCTAGCGAGCGACTTAACTCCAGAACGAGGCTTTTCGTAATCTAGAACGTCCTCGGGACTCTTTAGAGCTAAAGGAAGATAATAATACTTAATAGTTTTGGCGGGTTCTTAGGGACTGCTTCTGTTTAAACGAGAGGTTAGAGTAAGTGCTGCTCGCCTGGATTTAAGGCATTAGAACAGAGCAGTTACGAGAGATATAACCCTTCTCGTTATACTTAAAGCAACGACCTTGGGTGATCCGCTTCTGGCGCTCCTTTGAGCCTACCAGGGCGTAGTTACTAACGTCGATTTCTATAGCGTCTAGGTGCCTATAGACTATCTTATTGCCACGGGTTTATTTAGGTAGGAATCGTAGGTTATTGCCGTAAGTAGCTACAAGGTCAGCGTATGTATTTAGATCTCGCGGAAGCTTCTCTCCTACTATTACGCGTTATAGTTCGACTAATAATAAGCTTCGAAGTAAAGCTATTAAGCCAATCTTATTTAGTCTACAGTCGCTAGCGAATTCGGCTTCACCCTTGCACGCAGCTGCAACACCGTTTTGCGCCTCCAAGCGGCGCGCAGAATGCCCCGCACACCGAATAAATGCTGCAATCCTCAACGCCACTTTTATCAGCAAAATACTCGCACTTTTAGTTAAATTGTACCGAATTTTTTCCTGAATATCTGATTGGGATTATCGTGATCCTCACGATACGCCAACAAGGGCGAAAGTTCCAGGTGCTATTGAGTACGTGCAAGCCCGAGGGATCCCCTACTCAAAAGAGGATGTATTTCGATTCCACAGAGCCTCCCATCGCCAGGGATGGGTCATGATTAGTGAGGGATTAGTTAATAGGCGGCATCATAATATAGAAGGGATTGAGGAGCAGAGAGGGAGGCCACCGTTAATTTCGAACAATCAGCTTCGGAGGATGGATCGAATAATTCAAGAATACGGATATGAGGCTCGCGCGCTCACATGGATTGATTTGGCTTATGAGGCTGGCGTCAAGGACGTCTTAGTCGATACAATTAAAAGAGCTATAGGTAGCCTAGACTATTACAAGTGTATAGCTTGCTCAAAAGGATGGGTGTCAAAAAAGGCTGCTAAAGAAAGGATTAAATAGTCAAGAGCCCAGCTCGAACTCCGGCCAACAGCTAAAGATTGGCACCAACGAGGTCTACTTTGCCCTGGGGCCACAGGGCAAGATTTATATAATTCGAAAGCCTGGAGAGCGCTACTGCGTTGATTGTATATAGAATAAACCTGGGCTAACAAAGGAGGAGATAGAGATAGAGAAAATTCACGCGGCAGCTATTGGATAGGAGTTTAAATCAGAGCTCTCCTTCTACTCAATTCAGTCAAATTCGAATAGGAATATAACCCAGCAAGATTATATTAGCCAAATTCTTGAGCTAATTGTTAAGCCTTAGCTAAGAGGTCCTCGTTTTATCCTTAAAGAAGACGGAGACTCTGGCTATAGGCCTAGTAAGTCAAATATTATACGAACCTAGAAGCGGCAGAATGGCCTAGAGTGCTATTTTAACTTCCCGCCATCCCCAGATTTATCACCTATTAAAATTGCTGGTAGCTACCTAAACAGTACGTTAAAAAGTATCCTTACTAACTTAGGATGCTCAAGATACAAGAGAGCTGGCTCTTAAGGGCTAGCAAAACGTCTCTTAAAAGTTTATTAATTTACGGGTTAATACTATGCCACAAAGGCTTAAAGCTATATAACTATCGTGCATAGAGCTTTGCATATAACTTAATAACCTCACATCAATTTCTATTAAAAATCGTGCAAATGTGCGAAAAACCGTAGTTGCTAACAAATTGGGTGTGCGCTTGGTCGGTGCGGCATTTATTCGGTGTGCGGGGAATTCTGCGCGCCGCGTGGAGGCGCAAAACGGTGTTGCAGCTGCGTGCAAGGGTGAAGCCGAATTCGCTAGCGACTGTAGTATTAGCAGCAAGTCGTTAGAATTCAGCGAAATGAGATGTAAAAGACCATTTTCCTTGCTTTAACTTGCTTAGTCGGCTAAGGGCTGTGAGTTCCCTATTAGGATCCCCATAAGTAACCTCTAAAAATGCAATAAGCTGGTCTACTTCGCAGATATCGCTGTCTATAAGGGGGTCAATAAGGGATACAGCGTCCTTTTCAAGGCGGGAGTAGGCATATAGGAGGCGCGATCTCTCATCTGGGTAGCGATCAGCATTGCCTTCAAGCTTTGTATCGCAGTTTTCAAATAAAGGCTAGAAGGTCTTTCCTTCTACCATTAAATAGTAGCGGGTCAGGCAGGCGATCAGCCTGAGGCTTTATTATTGGCGTGGTGGGTGTAGTTATCCTCGCAGGAGTCGAGCCATCTCCAGATAGCGTCCCATTGTTGGTTGGCTCGGCGTCGGCTAAGTCCTTATCAGCGCTTGTTACTGCATCGGCTTAGGGAGAGGTAGGCGCTGACTTGGCTATAGCGACTGCAAGTTCTTTTTGGATTGCTGTCATTTCTTCATGGTGGCGAGCCTCTTGCTTAGCAAGAGTGTCGGTTAAACTAGCTATCTGCTGCAGGATGAGCTGCAGTGTCTGGGCAGTTTCCTTGGGAGACATATTAGTAGACGCAACGTAATGTCACGAGATGCTACGAGCGGATGTTTAAGAGCTTAGTAGGAGCGTTGATTATGGCTACGTACGATATCTGGTGTAATACAAGACGTTGCGTGAAGAGAAAAGGAGAGAGCGAAGCTCTCTCCTGTTAGAAGAGCCTTCGCGGGAACCATAGTGGTTACCGTGACAGTCACCTCAACCTTTCTTACAGTCTAGAGATTAAATATAATATTGTGACGATTTTATGTTACAAGGGGATCCCTGATCGCACCGCACTACTCTACAATTCTTGTATAAGTATATACTCACCTAAAACGTATGGCGTGTTACATGTGTTTGCACACGCGCAAGCCCAAGGGAAATCACTTTGAACCAGCACACATATCTATGGCCCTAGAATCATCAGTAGTTCGAGAGCGATCCATCAATACATCAATTAGCTCAACCACATGCCCATTGCTCAATAACGTGACAGAACATCTCGATGCGCTAGCAGAGAGAACCGCCGACACTTTCCCGCGAAGATTGCGCTAGAGGCGTTGAAATTTTGGGTGCTTGTTTGAAGAGGAAGTGTGTGTGCGGATTTGCCGTGATAAGTATTATTAAGTTAGTTATGGTTAAGATGTGTTCACAGGGTACCACCCAGCGAGAATCACTCAAAAACCATAGCTACTGGACTTTGTAGTCGTAAAAGATTTCTATGCTTATTATTATGTACTGATACGTAGCTGATACATGTCACCAGAAAGACATTTGGAAATGCCCTCAAAAATAGCGCAGCTTAAAGGGTAACAGTTATTCTGGATCTTTGTCAGTATCTCTTTAGTTGTCCCGGCTAATTCAAAGTGGTCGTCATCGTCGCTCCAATAATTCTCGCCGTAGCCTCTAAAATAGCACCCAAAGTAGTATTCGACATCATCTGGAAAATATCTATCAAAATCAAAGTCTTGAGGCCAGAAGACTTTGATTGTTTGTGGAAGTAACACCTGGTCTAGAAATAGAGGTCGACCGGTATTTTGATCTTTTGCCGTCGAGACTTCGTTGTGGAGAATCCAGTCTATGTTTTTGCCAATTATATCCTTAGTCGAATATACTAATGCTGGTCTTTTTAGCATCGAGATAAGCCAAAATGTATGCTGCTCAATTAGTGTCTGAATGACGCCTGTTATGAATTCCACATTTTCGCGTTGTCTCATCATTTCGAAGAAATTTTTGAAAGATTGTTTAAGCTTTGTTTTCGATACTAGAGTAGGGAACAATACTATTATATAAGGGTTAGCGATACCCTAGTTCTACTATTGTAGCTAAGAAAATTACTTACTCTCAAAATCTCTCCATGTAACACTTTCTAGTGTTTTTACAAAAAAATCAATACTAGACCTACTTTTGTGCCATTTTCGTACTTTATGCTGGATAAGAATAGCCATAATTACACTTTGTTCAGATTTTGCTGCTAGGTTAAGCAAGGGCATGCCTTTAATCAATATTGTATCCCTTTTATCGATCGGCAAAGCTTCAAGAGCTCGACAGACACCGTCCTGATCTCCGCATATAATGGCATCGCCGAGCTCCTCTTTCATTCTACTTGAAATCACTATGTCCTGTTCATGGTCCTGGCTTATGTTTATACCAATCTCATCATTCGTTAAACCGTCTCGTTTCAACATTAGGACAAGCCATGATGGATTATGCTTAAGGAGTTTCCTAATTGTATCTGTAGTAACTTTTAAGTATTTTTCTTCTCTCATAAGGCCAAAAAACTTGTTAATGGATTGTTGAAGCCCTGATTTTACTACAAATGTAGGCCAAAACTCTGAAATTTGGGGTTAGTAGTACTCTATCCAGTCTAGCTAGATAACATAACTCACGGTTAAAATTTGTTTTCATAGCCGTTTCTAGTATATTTACAAAACACTGTGTGCTGTGAATACTACTGTCCCACCTCTGTGCTCCATTTTCGATGAGAATAGCCATAGTTCTACTTTCTTGGCAATTTGCTGCTAAGTTAAGTAAAGGCCACTTATAGATCACCATATTCGGAACCTTGGCGGCTCCAATAGCTTTAATGAATTCACTAGGGGAACGCCAAGTATGACTATCTCCAAAGTTACCATCTGTATCTACATTGTCGTCGCTACTATCAAGGTGACTATCGTTGTCGCTACTGTCGTTATAGATGTTTGGACTGCTGCTATTATTGACAAAAGTATCGTCACTATCGCTTCTAAATGGGTCTTCTTCCTCGTAGAGTCTGGTTTCGGCGTGTTCTAGCTGCCCTGACATGCTGTTCGTCGGTAAGCTCCCCGCAACTGTCGGGTTTTTATGTTTAAAGACCCTGAAATTGCTTACTAGATCTATTGTAATGATTACAGCTATAATCACGTACTAAATCATATATAGAGATTGTTGGTATACGCGTGTACACCTGCTGATTGACAAAGATAGTGAGGGAATTGATAGTAATACTAGTGTTGTATATGGTGGGGTGCTGATCTTAGTTAAGATGATAATTGCGTCTTCCAGTGCTATAAGTCTCACAAATATTGCTATTCTTATTTAGATATTCCTCTCCGTAATCTTTTAAATAGCAACAAGAATTAATAACACTATTAATTATGTCGTAGACTGCTCTTTCTTGAGCTTCTAAAACTAAACTTACTTTTGCTTTATACCCCTGCTCTACTAAAATATCACAAATCTATATAAGGAAAATAATTGATAACTCCTTCAACATGCTCAGCCTAGCGGTCCTTCACAAAGGCCACCATCGGCGGTTACCGCTATCTATCCTATTCATCGTTATCGGACTTTTCTGTTGGCCCAGCACATTGGGAGATACTTTGGGCCTCTTCCGGCTCCCCTTGGTCGATGCGGAGACTTTGCAGTTTCTTGACAACACCAAGCGTTACATTGCACGTAGGACCAAATTCCTTTTTCTGAATTTTATCACTTCTTCCTACATGTCCTTTGCCTGTTTCAGTCGCCCAAGCCTCGCAGAAACGTCCGCTGGATCGTAGGTCACGTCCATGGTTGCCGTATACTAGCCTTTCTTCGCTATCATAAACATTTCGTGTGTCTGTTGCAGTTAAGAACGTAGCAGCGTCGATCGTGGCCGAACAATCAGTCCAAAATAATTTCTAGTATATTTTGAGCTTAACCCCCATGTGAGCCAATAATTGGCTATGTCACAGGTTTAGGTAGATGGTAGATTTGGTGTCCACGGTAAATCGCACAATTAGGTCGGGTCGTTGCACGGTGAGCGATGACAGCCGGTTGTGCTGGGGAAGTGGAGGGACGTGCACCTCTAGGATTGGCGGCGCTTCGGTACATCTACCTACCGGTAGGCACAGCCTCCCAGACAGGATCGCGGTAGGGATTCGTCTATCCACGAACGCAATCTGCCTGCCCCTAACCCGCTCTCCTAGAGTGAAGCCGTTGTGATCCACATCCAGAACATTACAATTATGTTGGAACTAGGACCAACTCTTTGACTCAGTAATCTATGTTTGGGACAACACGATCAGTCGCATCTGCTTGTCCCATCTAACACTATCTCAGATATTCCACTCATTTGCTTGTATTAGCTGTAAATAAAGACTCCTACAGTACACCCGGTCTCTACGCGCGCTTCGCCCTCGACACATGCGGCATCGTCGCTAGGAATAGATAGTTATCTACATACCAGGATATCGAGAAAGCGAGGGGGGACCCGGATGATAACCAGGAGATATTAGGTGAGAGGAAGTACTACTACCACCTCGACTAGCTTCATAACACTTGAAGCTCGCCTATTAAGTGCTCCGCTACATACGCAACACCGTCGACTATGAGCTGCTCATTCGCTCTGATAGCTCGATTCCGTCGATCGCATACATGGGTATATCGTTTTAAATCGTTTTTTCCGAAACTGAAAACGTTTTAAGAAAAAACGCTCTATCTTAAAACGTTAAACTGTTTAACGATATAAACGCTCTAAGAACGATATAATATTAATCCCCTAAATCCACTCGATTTCATCGACAGTATCGTCGTCAACCTCCTCTAATTCATCCTCTGCCACAGGACCCATAGGCATACCCATTCCATTAGCAGAAACGGGTTGGATGTGACCCTCTCGTAGCCAGCTGCCGATGCACTCTATTCTCTGGATATTGAGGCATGACAGACGAGACCGATCCCATGAACATGTCCTTCTCGCACCAGAGAAGATTCTCTCCGGCTCTGGTGACTCTGGTGGGATAGAGAGTATCGCTATAGCCATTTGGCTAAGGCGGGGGTAGGTTCGTCTCTGATCCTCTTTGCACCACCATTCGAGAGGTGTGCAGTCAATGCGAAAGGTATCCTTCGAATAAAACTCATGAAATCATCTTCGTTCTTCGTGTTACTCGTTATAGCCTCCATTGACTTCATAATCTGACCAAGAACAACGCCACGGCGCTTCGACGGCGGTGGCATAGCATCGGAACTAGTAGGACGCTCTTCAGAGAGTCTGTCCTTGAAATACCACAGGCAGCCATGATTGCAGGTTGACGCCATTGCTCTGGCCAGTTCTTCTCGATGTAGGCGGTTCGGCAGCTGGGATTGAGGAGAAGAGCGGCTGCATACACAGGAGCTTCATTAGTCATGGTGTAGTATTTGTCCAGTACGAACCATCCTATCTCAACAGCTCTGAGCATACGGGGGTCGTTATTCTCAGCCCGAGAGTAGTGCTTCTAATAAGCCGTTAGTACTGGACTCCAAAAGAGTGCCGAGCTTACCTTATTCTGTTCATAATGAACAAGAAGAGACTCCATTAGTTGGAGCGACGCTGAGATCGAGGCTTTGTCGCCCTCATCATAGAGAGTAGCCGAAGCAAATGGTTCCAAAAACGTATGTGATTTCTCAAGCATATCCCAATCGTCGTTGTTAAAGATATCGCCGAGATCACCTGCGTACTTAAGCATGAAGAGCTTAATATTGCTAACCTTCCGAAGGACTCGATCGATGACCTGATACCAGGCTGACCATCTAGTTTTATTGTCAATACCTAACCGAATGCCTACTGTATCCCCCCAGGCATTAGCGTGTAGAGATGAGTTAGATAGCCAGACGCATAACTGATGGACTTTGCGCAGTGTAGGTATATTCCCAATACCAGAGAATTCCTCGTTAATTGAACCCTGTGTCACGGCACTAACCTGGGACTGTCTCGTGACGCCCTGGCTGCTCCGACTGCTCCGACTGCCTCTGCTCTGGGTATAACGTTGCATGGGCTGACCTCGCCGTGCTTTAGATGAATCCTGGCGCTCTTGCTCTTCTCGGAGCCTCCGTTCTTTAGAGTCAAGGGCCTTAGAAAACCGAGCGATCTCTTCTCTGGAGTCTTTGGTGGCAGCGACGAGGGCGGCGGTGAGAGCCTCCTTTGAGGATGCAAGTAGGAAGGCTTGAAGCGAGAGATTGATAATATGTGCGATGTAACGGATACGACGTCGTGTAGCGCAGAACTCGATCTACTTAATAAGTTAGCCCTAAATTTTAGATTTAACCACTAAACGTCAAACTAACCGCATACTTCTCCCGCAGTTGGGACTCGAGGTGCTGTAGGCAGGTGTCGTTTGAGGAAGCATTGTTACTAGTATGATAGCCGATCTGACTCTGGATGTTAAAGGTTTCAAGGGTTTCGAGGATAAGCTGCGCCTGCTTCTCTCTAGAATGGGTATATCGACATTCTGGCAGTGCTAAAAGAGCCTTCTGGAGGATGTGTTCATTGTCGACCCACTGTGCGCATACTGCGAGGAGAGTAGATCGGTGTGGCGATGTCCACAGGTTAGAGGAGATATGGATAGGTCCTCTCGCCGACAGGAGATTAGCCTCGACCTGCTCACGATAGAGGGCGTAATTCGAAGCAATATGTCGTACTGCTGTACGCCGAGACGTAATAAGTAGGTCCTCAACCGCAGGATTAGCGGCGAGTATTATATCCTTTAGCTCACCCCATTCCACTACCGAAAAGGGCATTCGGCGCCGAGTAAGCAGCCCGATAAGTGCCTTGCGATACTTCTGCTCATTGAAACTGTTTCGGAGACCACCGTGGGGTGTAATAGACGTTACCATATTCGTAATATCCTGTTGTGTTCAGAGTTTGAAATCGATCGTATCGATCGACTGGAACAACCGATCGATCGATTTATATCGATCAGTAACTTCAATCGATCGATATCGATCGATTACCGTTAGAAATCGAATCGATCGACGATCGAATCGATCAAAGCTGGTCCTCACCCCTATCTAGAGCTACCTTGCCCACTAATTGAAGAACTTGTCTCCCATTGTCCCCTTCAAGGAGACCAAAAGGAAGAGACGGCTGATAAATACCAGCTTTACTCCAGGAACGAAGACATTGAGCCATACCCACAATATGGCGTCGTAGGCGAGATCTGAGTGGCGTTATCATCCTCCCACAACTACTAAAATCTCTCTCCGTTTCTGCTGAAGATGAAGCGATAGTAAGAGAGTCAACAGCCACATAAGACAGCCTAGGAAAGCGTACAACACCAACGTCCCTCCACCAAGCAATTGGGTCAGCTTTGTATGAGACATTGTCAACCGGCGGCTCTGATAGATACTGATCAAGGTCGTCCTGTGCTTGCAAGGCGGTGGCTGCTTTGCTAGCCTATTTTGTCGCCCTTGAGACTCAGGGCTAGGCTCAGGACAAGTCAATGACAGACTAAAGGCCAGTTGGCGCTCAATATAGTCTAAGGCACTGGTTCCAGTTGCTGAAACGCCACCACAGGCTTCCTCATGGGCCATGCTCTTGTACCTCTCTTCCCAGATTGTGGTTAAGCTCCTCCCATAAGTCCTTTTCCATTCTGACGAGACGGGAGTTGGTTCCAAAGCCGTTCAAGAGCTCGCCATTTCTTGCAGGGGTGGAATACAACTGCCGCTACATAAGTAGTTCAGGTCAGCTTGCCATAATAATCATTCAGCTTCTTCCATCCAAGCTTAATGTAGGCCTTCAAAAGCCTGCGGGTTTTTGCATCCATATCATTGAACAGGTAAATCTCTTCCATGATCTGGTCGTCATTCTCTTCGATTATTACTCCTTGAACGGCCAGCTCGAGGTGGTCAAGGAGCATCTCAACCACCTGGAAGCATTCGTCGAACCCTCCTGAAGTTGAGCGTTTACCGGCAATACCCTCGCCTTGGAGTTGCTCTGAGGCGACCTTAAATGGTTGAAGATCAACGCGTAGGCAGAACACTGGGCAGCCTACCCAGTACAAATTCGACGTATGTGGTACCCACCCGATCGACGACCAAATCGATCGAGCAGAGTTTCTAATCGATCGATATCGATCGATTGACAGGTTGGATCGATACGATCGAAATCGAAATCGAATCGTATGATCGAATCGATCAAATCGATTGATCGATCGATTTCCAACCTTGGTTGTGTTGATTGGGACGCTCGAGATGACGCTGCAGGAAATGCGTGTCGTGAGAGAACATGGTTGATAGAGTTAACCCGATGAGAAGAGGACCATCCATCGCAGGACCTGCAGACGTACAGAGTCCTATGTCGCTTGCGCTTCTGACCACTCGATTGAACGGCTTCTATGCGTACAACGGCATTGAAATGGGGCGGCGTCGAAGGTCTAGAAAATCTCGGGGTAGGTGAACTACTGGTCAGAGATGAAATACCTGATGACATATTGATGATGGTGGGGGTTTGACGGAGTAGTAGAGGCAGCTTGAAGAGAGCCCTGGCGCAAGGCGCTATTGTTTCGGACCTGCATCGCCGGTTCGTCGGTAGCAGGGGCAGGTCCCAGTCGGGGTACTGCTCGGATTCCTTATGTCGTTCTTAAATTGTTAAAACGTTTTAAGACCATCAAAACGCTAAAACAATATAAACAATATAAGAAACCATTAACGCGTTAAACGATATAACGTTTTACGCAAACGCGTTAAGGTGCCCATGTATGGTCGATCGTCATGTATGCCGACGCCTCTTTTGGCTCTGACCTCGACAATGCCAAATCATTCTCAGGTTACATCCTTAAGATTAATAGATGTACCATTTCGTGGTCCTCGAAACGCCAATTATATGTCGCACGCAGCACATGCGAAGCCGAATACATGGCTGCGTCTCATGCCAGTGATGGATATAAACCGTATCCGTTTCAGTCCGTTTCATTGAAACATAAACGGTTGGCCGTTTCGTTTCAGTGAAACGATTGGCTGTTTAGATTCATACCGTTTCATATGTTTCAGATTTAGCCTATTGCAGGTCAGCCTGAAGCCGAAGGGCTTGAACATCAAAGTTTTGGAAGCCAATAGATCACTACCCAGCTACTATTGTGCAAACAGACTTACCTTAACATCCTAGATTAGTCGAATTTAGAAGTTTCGATGACTCATTACTATGCATTCATATATCCTATCTTAACTCACAACTCGATTCTCGATATATTCTGCCAACCCCAGATAGACATCCCACTACCTTAACATAATGACTGATAACCTCTCTGGCGATGACTTAGACCACTCTACTTCAGTCTCCAACTTCACCGAGCTGACTGAAGACACGGAAACGGGCTCGATTCGACCTCGACCCCAACCTGGTATCGTGGCAGCCATCGGCCGGGCAATCCCATTGGATAATGACACTCGCTGGAACTCCTGGTTCATCGAGGTTGAGGTCGCACTGCTCAAGCGCAGAGAATTAAGAGATTGGATTGATGAGCATTGGAATGAGTTAGGTGACGATGCCCTATCCAGGGAAGACTGGCAGGAGCTTGAGGATATCAAGGAGTTCTTTCAGCCTTTTGTAGATTGCACGCTAAATACGCAGGGAATCACGGCGACGCTAGATCGCGCCTTCGAAAGTATGGAGTTGATCGTCAAGCATTTCACGGATATGAAGATCAAGCACAGCCATAATCCACAAATGCTTACACGGATTCCGACGGGCTGGTTCAAGTTTGATAAGTACTATAGGCTCGCCGACGATACGGCGTTATACGCAGCCTCTATCCTTCTCCATCCAGAACTACGCAAAGTATACATCGAGAAGTCTTGGGATCATCAGAAGCAGTACATACCACCCATGCCTGAGGCTCCACTATCTGAAGATACGAGGAAGTAGCATGCTTGTGCCGCGGCACAGCCTTGTTGCCCCGTCGACACGTTCAACCCCCTGTTAAGATCAGCCTGATCCACTCAGGCATCGAAGCGTGGGATCAATTTATTGGACTGACTCAAAGCCCGAAGCGCCAAAGATGCGCTGAAGGGATACCAGGCAGCAAACCACATGTGAACTGGACAAGCCCGTGCTCGGTTTGCACGGATAGTCGCTCTCATCTGCTTGAAAGATGCTCAGACCCTATGAGTGCGGGCTTGATCCAAAAGGCTGTGATATCGGGCTTTTTCCGTAGCCTAGAAGCCTTTTTACACAGGGTTGCCGCCCAGCCGCACGCACTTCACCGTGCCTCAGCCTTGCAGAATCCACACTATCACAGATACCAATACCATTCTCTCCTCTCTTCTCCTCTCCGCTGAACATCGATCCGCACTACCAATCATCGCCATGGCCTCAATCGCGAATGTGTTCAACCACCTAGTGCTACCACCACAGCTCCCTGGAAGACAGGACGTGGATATTGAAAGCACTAGTAATGAAATCCTCGTCCGACTTATGCAGGCCACAACTATATTAGGCAAATTTGCTGGTCTGGAACAAGCATCTATTTGGGCAGCGGTTCGCGAGTCGCTTCGTCGTTGTCAATATTTGCATGCGCCAGGTTGTCTCGAAAAAAGAGGAGGCCAGGTTTTTCGGCTTTCTCCAGGCGTTTAGGGAGGTTCCGGGGTTTGAAGACACACGCTTTCAGCTTCATCAGCTGAAAGGGGGAGATGAACAACAGTTCCTTCAGAGAGCATATGCAATAAGGGATGTCCTGTTACTAGGACGTAAAGGTACATTTGAGCAATCTCGGGAGTAGCATTGAGATCTCTTATTGTTATAGGGATTGTTGAAGATGTTGAACAAACAAACAGCATGTGTAAGATTTGTTGATTGAAAGAGCGTTGGCATTGATTGCCAAACTATATACGCTAAGCCAGTGTAGTCATGTAACCATCCCCGAAGTATACCTAGCGACGGTGGTTGCTACTAACGGTCCCCTCAAGTAATGCTGGTGAATAAGTATGTCACATGATTAATTAATTAATCCTATGATGGTGAATCCTAGGAAGCCTTTCCATCAAGTTCCCTCAAGCCTGGGCGACGCCCATAAGCTGCTTATTGAGGCCCTCGAGTGCGGGCCTAGGCAGAGCCTTCGTGTAGATGTCCGCCAGATTGTTTACGGAGGCAACGTGCTTTAAATCGTACTCACTTTTCAGGTAGCGCTCACGGATAAAGTGGTAGTGAACAGCGATGTGCTTTGAACGGGTGTTAGCGCGTTGCTCTTGAATAAGGGACATGCATGGTTCGTTGTCGACGAGTAGTAGATATGATGAGTTCCTTCTTGTCAACTTAGCGAAAGCTTGACGGATCTATACTAAATAGCCAGCGGCATGAGACAGTGATGGATATAAACATATAAACTAAAGTGAGGACCCGTTTAGTTTCGTTTCACTGAAACGGACCTCTGTTTCAGTTTCGTTTCAGCGTTTCAATACGTTTCAGATCTGAAGATAGAGACCTTATACTCTAACTATTTACAGTCCTCACAAACTGTGACTAACGCGTCTGCTGGCATCTCCGTAGCCAGCTGGCAACGCATGACATTACGGAGAAAATCCCTCGCCGTCTACGATAGCTAGATCTTCCTCTATGCACTTGATCGCCTCCTCCACGAACCGATTATTTATGAAAACACCACTCAAAGGGGCCTGCTGTCGGCCTGGCGTTATGCTAACCCAGCCCTTTATGCACTCCGTCATCTCCGCCATTGTAGCCACTAAGCGAATTCTCTCAGGTGCGACTGTATGTTTGCCACCTGAAAACACCCGTTCTGGACCTGCTGACATTGGTGGGATTGTAAAGGTCGTGATAGCCATCCTTGCGAGGTTGGGATAGGCAGCCTGCTAGCCGGTTCAAGCCACCATTCAAGCGGTGTTTGGAAGGTGCCAAGCTGGATAGGTGCACCCTGTGGAGATGTTAGAAAAGGATGAAATCTAAACGCCTGGAACGCTAAGCTTCACCTGGATAAAATCTTCGAACTCCTCAATAACGGCATTGGTTCGCGTTAACTCTAAACGCCGTCTCCTAACAGGATCCTTCATAGTATCAAGATCTGCTATTGGCGTAGCGGATGACTCTGGTTTAAAGTATTTCTCCAACATCATCCGCACAGCTCTAACCGCAGGCTCAATGTACATATACATACAGAGATGTGCGATTGCGCCTCTATTGTAGGGGTGCCGCGCAGTGTCGGCAATAACGGATAGGGATTTGATATCCCCTTAAGCGTAAGCGAGTCCGAGTTCGAGGCAAGGAGGAATCGTTTGTTTTGCCCTTGCCCCTTGCTTCTTTCTGTAGCCAATCATCAGCATGTGGAGCTCGGGCTGTGGGATCCCCCCACTTGGCGCTGAGATTGATCAGGCCTAGGCAACTCTTTTCGCGGAATGGGATCCTTCATATGTACTTCGGCTGTACTAGAGCTCCACCTATGCTAGATGCCTTACGCCAGCACCTCCTTGAAAAACCTGGGCTATGCCAGGATAGGATGGCAAACCTCCTCTAGGACAAGTTCAGTGTTCTTGTGTCGAGATATAGACTGAGCTCCACATATGTACATACTGATGATTGGCCACAGAAAGAAGCGCGGGGCAAGGGCAAGACAAACGATTCTCTGAGAAATCGGACTCGCTTACGGATTACGCTTAAGGGGATATCAAATCCCTATCCGTTATTGCCAACACTGCACGGCACCCCTACAATAGACAAGGCGCAACCGCACATCTCTGTAAACGGGAACTAGCACGGAAACAATGAACACGGTCAACCTCATGTAGCACAGGCATCTACAACGGAAGCAGAATATTCAACCTTACGGTTCCCATCCCTTGAACCCCCAGTCTCCCAGCCAATTGTAGACCAGCAGATACGGCCAGACGAGGATGAACAGCAAAGCAGCAGCGGCTCTCAAGTAGATCTAGCCGCTTCACAAGTTACTTACATCGATTCTACTGCTACGAACAACACGTTTACGTTCGGGACATCTTGCTCTGTTCCAAATATCACCATTAATGCCAATCAAGTTCACCAGGTAGAAACAAAAGACCTGTGGCGACTGGCGATGAAGAAGAGAGTAGTGTCCAAAGCGAAGAGCCTCCAGCCCTATCAACGCGGTCAAGAAAAAGAGCTCGAATGGGACAATTGTGAGACTATAGATAGAGATTTAGATTTCTTATAATACAATCTCTGCTCTTTCCCTTTTTGTATAACTAATCAGCCCACTAACAGAACGGTAGCATATGGGATATTTTACGGGCAGAGGTCACGTGTGTGGTAGTGTATTCGAAACAGTGGTAGATGGGAAATTATTAGGCCAAGTAGTGGCATGTTCGTAATCTGCCGGTTAAATAATACTCGCTCTTTGGTCTAAGCGCCTTTTTGTTTGTTTAGAGCTCCCTATCACGTGCCTTGGGTCATTGTTTCCACGGTGTTCTTGTGAGCCCTCCCTTGCTGTCAGCAGGTCCTTAGCTACAAGCTGACAGCTGACAATGTTAGTAAATTACAATGGTACCATGACCGATCCAATTTTTCTAACTATATTCGGAACCTGCTTTGATTAGAGGTACCGACCGGGGCGGCGACAACGTATGAATCTGCGCGCCACGCCCCAGTATCCGAGGATTGAATATGACTATTTACAGGTAGTTTAGGAAAGCAGAAGTTTTCTAGTAGTAGGATATAGAAAGGGCTTACTTTAGCTATAAAAGAGGGCTCCGCCCGTCAGAGGTATAAAGAGGTGGAACGCTATGGTATTTCTCGCAGGGGGCTAGAGAAAATATTCCGTTAAAGAGAAAGCGAGAATCAGCTCTCCTGATAGTCGCCGGAAGTCAAAGTACCCCTCTTTTGTCCTTACTTTTTAAAGCTCAATGTATAAGAGAGTTGTGATTGTGCGATGCCAAAGTACCCCTCAAATGTTTCGGCACGGGTGGATCGACTTTAAGTCACTTAATTTTAAAGTTGGAGACGATGGTACCGTATTCAAAATTCTGTCAAGCTTCTAGCAGCAGCGAGGCATGATGTACACTACTTACTTACGTGCTCTGGATGACTTATAAAATATTCAACGCCCAAATTATTAATCTTAGTAGAGAGTTCTCCGAATATGTTCTCACTATTCTGCAGTAGTTCTGGATTTTCAATCATATGGGCTAGACCGCGCATTGCCTTAAAAGTGATGTCCAATACGGCCTTGTTCTTGGAGGATTCGAAGCCTACTTCCACCTGATTTACAATATTGGCAATTGCCCGTAACTTGTCCAAACAAACGGTCGTTTCTTTTCCCCCACCAATTTCAGGGGACAGATAGTTAACTAAAAATTGAGCAAGTTCGAGCACCAGTTTAGTAGCGTCGGGCTTCTTCTCAGGTACTGGCGAAGCGCGCGAAGCGCTCAAGGGTGGCGTTGGGGGCATGCTTGCGGCCGACGTTGGGGTGTAAGGGAAACCTCCACCTGGCGTAAGTGCCCCCAATTCCCTTCGGTAATCAGTAGCTTTGCGAAAAGTAGTTAGAAATTCATGATAACGAGTGGCAACTGTACATTGTTCCCATATTTGGTTGAAGTTTGGGATCGCTTTATCGCAGTAATATTCGTTGTATATTGTAGATTTTGCGGCCAACTTCAGAAGGTTTTCTGTTGTTAGTTCATTGTCACCTTTTTCGATTATAGACCAAAGCTCTAGAAGAACGATTTGAACATTCCTTGGGAAACGTTCGCCACCCCAGACCCGCTGGTGTTCTATTGCTTTCGGAAACTCTTTGCTCAAGTCTTCAACTGTACACTCTGTTACGTCATTTTTTTTCATAATTTTCGGATATTCCGGCATTTCGACTTCGTTCTGTATTGTCTTCGTACTAGTAAATTCGCCGTTCGGAAAGAGCTTGCCACATCCACGATTTTGAAGGTCTTTTTCGACCTTTTTTACAAGGTAATCTGTGGTGATTTCACTCAGCAGTTCATGAACTGAAAGGTAGCGACCGCAGATGTTGACAAGACATGATTGAATATCGGGATCGTTTATGGGTAATCCATTGTAAAGGAAATCATAATAAATTCCATGACTCTTGAGGTTCTCTAAAAAGGCGGTTTTATATGAAGACCCTTTTTCAGGGCGTACCTTGAGGACGGCCCGGAGAAAATCTTTGGCAAACCCCGATTTACACTGGTTAATATTTGGATCCCTTTTCTTCGCTTTGGGTTCCTCTGTACAGCTTTCGTCTTTTCTTCCTCTTTTTCTGTAGGGTTCCTCTGTACAGTTTTCTCTTCCTCTTTTTCTGCTTGGTACTGGGGGCGGCATGTTGTATGTATTCAAGCACTAACGCCAACGTTAGTTTTTATATCAAAAATTTGACGTAACGATGGCTGTCTTAGGATAGGCTTACGCATTTTCCATATGACATGATCAGAGTAATCTGTTAAGACTTGAGATAAAGCTTAAGATTGGTTCTCGGGGATGGTAATATTAGCGATAAGGTAAAGGACGTTCACGGTAGGTGAAGCAGAAGAGTGTATGTTCAAGTAGTAACTTAGGTTGAACACAATGGTCCTCTAGAAGGCCATTGCCTACTGATTCTATACATCATCTGAGGGTGGGACCTCATGCATGAAAGAAAATAAGTGGCATGGAAATTGATAGAACCCCGAGACTAGCCGGCGTGCATCTCTCCACCATAGAGTAAGCTGTTGAATTGTCACCTGATGTACTGTACTAAAAAGTCAGTGACTCTCGCCATATCAGAAAAAATTAGGATGTTGCAGCTCGTTTCGGTTGACGTGAGGGCAGATCAAAGCCACATCGTAACCACAATAAAGTCGAAAGGGCCGTACAGCTCATGAAGGTTCAACTTTTACGAGCGGCGACGCTTGGCTCACCGTCCCCCATCCGTCGGAGCCCCCGATCATGATCAAAAACCAAAGTCAAGGAAGGGAGGAGAGTGGAGCTGGAAATTTCCACATGAGGAATGACAAAATTAACTTAATAGCTAATTTAAGAAAATTGTGGTCGCTCAAAGTCAAAGTACCCCTCTTTTGTCCATAACATCGCGCGCCCCAGGACATAGGGATCTAACTTAATGGATACTAGAGAAGTATGCGGCCGGAACTACGGGTGAGTTTCCAGTTAGAAAGCACATTCCTACCAGCAAGTGGACAGCTAATTTGCTTCAACGGATGCACCATTTTTATGTTTCTCTAAACAAAGCCATACCCTCTCCCATTTTTACAAGCAGCGATGTACAACGAACAGGAATATATCCTACTATACATCTGTAATTTCGATGATTTCCCTGTGTCAAACTATGCACAGCCACATTAATTTACAGCCAGACAAGCCGATCACGGCTAAAAAACCCGCAGGAGGCGCTATGCAGATCATCATAAGGTTCACGCATGGCTAGAGCGTAGCGTCGCTGAACCTTTCACAATGAAGCCGCACTAGCACAATCGTTAGGGCTTTGTACCATACAGGTTAGAAATGGAGTCGGAGAAAGTATTGTCACGAACCACTTTAGCAGCAGAAGAGTATTCGGTTGCGTCGCGAATAAGATCCGGGATTACATAAGCTCTTTGTCTCGGGCAATTCCTCTAACATTGGGCACAGCAGCAGCATTAGCAGCGACAAGAAGCGTCACAATATGAGAAACGCATCTTGAGCTATGGTAAGCTTGGAGAACTGGAAGATACTCAGTGGCTCTCCTTTGATACCCAAACCCAACCAGGGTGGGGGCGAAAGACGGGTTACTGTCAATACGCACTGGACCCAATTACCGTACCGCGTTTCTGTAGTAGCATGTTGGAGGGTCAATAGAATAGTTCTATATGAATTAAAGGTGTATATGTATGTAGAGCAAGCCTTCAGATATCGTTTTTATAATACTGTCTGACCACACCATGCGTCGCGAAGACGCAGGCTGCAAACTTATGTAGGTACTGACTCAAAAACAATAACCCAATAGCTTTTAAATTCTGTTTAAAGCACACTGTAGGCACCCGAAGTTTGTATAAAATCCACAATCGCAATACGGATATTGATCCTATAAGGATAATCAGACGAGAGAAATGTGCTAATTTAATAAAGTATGAGTACGTTACAGTCGGGCTAACATGATAATAGGCTGAGGAGCACATGCTATCATTTATTGTATTTGGGTGTCTTTGAATAGAACGGCGAATTGGATCTGTTAAGGCCGCAAGAGCATTTATTATACTGGGAGAGCAAGGAGAAAGGGGGTAACTATTCAAGGAAGTGGAGGCCGACCTCGTCATAGGCACATGTAAGGAGCAGTCTTTAACTTAGTGACTTTTCCATAGAAAATCAGTTTAAAGCAAAAAGGCCGAGCGCAAGAATTAGTTTCGGAATTCAGGGGCATTCCAATTCGGAATACTAGAGTAGGTAACACCCGTGCTACACTAACGCGTCAAAAGTTTTGCCCGGAATTTTCGCTAGCGCGTCAACCACCAATTCACCCAACTTTTTCAAAATTATCTAAAATGCCACCAC